>JAQZBX010000510.1:0-107006 GCA_029593785.1 Cabassous unicinctus | reverse complement strand
ATTTTTTTTTTTTTTTTTTTTTAGTTTCTTTGTTACTTGATTGAAAGTAACAAATGTGTAAATGCGCATCATACCTTTAATAAATACTACGATTTTTGATGGTTAGTATATATCACCAATGTCCTTCATGTCCTTAAACTATATACAAGTTCCAACATGTTCTCTTTGTCAAAAATGAAATCAATGTAATGTTCTCTCTTATGCTTTGTTTACATAATATTATGTAATATATACGTTAATAAAATAGTTGCTACTGCAATTATATATTGCAAATTATTATATTGTATTAATATAGAATATTATATTTATAAATATTTTGGTTATTTCTAACCTCGTTAAAATAATCCATGCCTTTGTGCATGAGACAAAAGTTTCCCTAGTAAATATTTGAAAATTATAAGTTTTCAGCTTTCAGATAACTGCATCCCCAGCTTTTATACTCCCATTAACTGTCAATTTGTGTTTTGATTCTTCCAATTGTGATATTGGTAAGTATCATAAATTAAAATAATTATTGCCAACATATAAGAGTGGAAGGCAATTTGTTTTAAGTTACATGTCTCTTAATGATACTGAGGCAAAAACTCCTGCTTTCTTGGATTTCTTCAACAATCACTCTGTGAATATCTCATGTACATATTTTCTATTAGGTTGTTTGAATTTTCCTTATTGATTTAAATAATTATTTGTATTCTGTTATTTATATACATTATCACTTTATATTTATATATATTGCAATATCTTCTTTAACCCATTTTATATATTTATAATTTGAGCTAAATTATTTTGTACTAGAGTTTCATGTTTTATATTGCATATATTTGGGATATTTATATGTAATTATTTAGTTAATATTAGTATTACATTAAGATATTTGTTCATGTTAAACTACCTGAACATGATTTGGATAACATTTATTGACATATAAATTCTTAATCTATAACCTTGGTAGTTTTAACATTACTTTTGTATTATTTTTGAATGTATGGATATCAAATATATTAATGTCACAAAATGCATTGTGTAGAAGTCATCTTTGATTTTGTATTTTCTGAAATTTTAAAGAAAAAAGGGATTATCTTCTTGTGGGGAAAGTGACTGTGGACTAAAGTAGACATTATTATTCTAGCAATAGAAGAACTTGTATCACTGATATAAAGGCAATGACCACCAGAAGTTCTGAGGGGAGCAAGAGGGAAGAATAGGTGGAACATTTGGTACTTCGGGGACAATGGAATTTTCCTGCATGACATTGCAAGGGCTGATACAGGCCATTACACATTTTTAAAAGCCTATAAAATTGTGCAGTGCAAATTGTAAACTATAATGTAAATTATAGTCCTTATTTAGTAGCAATGCTTCAATATGTGTTCATCAGTTGTAACAAAAGTACCACGCTAATGAAAGATGTCGTTATTGGGGGAAAGTGAGGGAGGCAGAGCTTGGTGGGGTATATGAGAATATCCTATATTTTTTATGTAAAATTTATACACTCTAAATATTCTTTAAAAATATTTTAATGAAAAAAAACTTATACAAAAACCAATAAAATACTATTGGATCTTGTTTTGGAGGGAAAAAATATTGCATATAGTTGTAAAATAGTCTGAGCCTGTAGAGAAAATTTGAATACTCCATTCACTTGCCTATTGGTCACTTGTCAATAGGGATTTTCTATTACTTTTTGAATCAATTTTGCTTATTCCCTATGCAAAAGGAATCAATTTTATTCACCAATGTTGTCTATTTCTGCTTTATACCACGAGGCATTCCAGGCTTCCCTAACTACATTGTGTGGATACATAGGACAGTGTCTTTATGACTACCACTGAACTTCATGCCATGGAATGTAAAATTTACAGGGAATGTAAAAACAATTAAGTGAGCCCCATCTCTATGCACACTGTGAAAAGAAATAGGAAACGCATTTTGCTTAAATAATGTGAAGACTGGGGGAAGATGGGCGGAAAAACTCTGAAGTCCTCTTTAAATTTTCTTAACAATTAATTTTATGGTTTGAAGCAGGACATCTAGCCCATTGCCAAATCAGTCTCCATGTTTTTAGGCTCAAGAATTCGACAAACAACTTTTCTCAAACATACTGTTGTCAAGTACTGGCTTCATTTGGCAATTGTGGCTCACCTTCTGCTCCATACTTGAGTGAATTGGAAGCCACCAGCTAATGCACTGTGCTTAAGAGCAGCTTCTCAAAATATTTATCAAATGATTACATATTGAAATATGATTTTGAAAACATCTGTGGATTTACAATTAAGACAAAATTACTTTAAAAATAATAGATTTAAAAATAATAATTGTGATAGTACCCATTTTTTTCACTCAATAAGCTGTCTTATTTCATAAATCCAAATCAGGTATCAGATGAAATATCCATACATTCACAATTAACCAGCAGGAAATCTAATGTCCAGAGAAAGATATGTGACTCGTCTAAAAATACAGTTTAGAAACTGGAGAACTCTTACCAGCATTTGTCTTCCCAATCCTTAATGCAATAGAATTTGTTTTTAAAATTGTACCAGTGTAAATGTATATATTTAAGGTCTAGGCTTCTTGAGTTTGAATACAGAACCATTTTTAGTAGTTGGATAAATTTGGATAGTATGTTTATTTTTATTTTTCAGAAGGTACCGGAGCTTAAACCTGGGACCTTTTACATAGGAAGCAGGCACTCAACCACTGAGCTACACCCACTCCCCTGGACAATATGTTTAAATCTCAACTTTGTCATGTACAAAATGGGAGGAAATAATATAAATGTCTCTTAAGATTATTGGTGACTACAAGATAAAATGCATTTGAGTGAATACTAGAATTCATGAAACAATGAGCTCCACAAAGGTTAGTCATTATTATTAGGATTAATTATTATTATTAAATATGAATGGTTGTTTCCCACTCAAATATTTAAGAAGTAAAATTAATATTTATTTTAATGTCCACATGATATAGTGCCAATTATTTTTTTTTAAATGACAAAAATTTTTTCACGTATTAATCTTCTTTTTTCAGTTTAAGAGACAATGTTTTCTAAGTCTGTTTCGATTGTTCTTTTTGTACTCTGTCCACCTTCTATGAATTTTTTTTCACATAGTGTGAAAATCCAGATAAATTTAATTATGATCAATATAATCTTTCTAAATCCATTAAATTATTTGATTATTGATTTTGAAATATGATATGTCCTTATTATTTGATATAAGAATTTAAATTTTCATCATGGAACTTTTCGTCTATGCAATAATTTCTTTCAATCTCAAAAATTTCAAGGAATCTGGGTGAAAGATTGGTCTGGCTCTAATATGGTCCTCTTCTTAAATTTGCTACTATAATTTTAAAGTTGGAAGACTCAAATTCTATATAAGGGACAAATTAGCCATAACAAGTATTTTAATAATTGTACCAAATAGTATCCCAAGCACTATGCTAATTTCTTAATTTGCATTGTTTCATCTAATGTCACAAAAACTAAATGAGGTAGACTCTCCTATTATAGCAGAAGAGCAAAATTGCAGATTAAGGACATGAGAATCAGATTAGGTCTAAAACTAGGCCTCATGAGTCCAGAATCTGGGTTTTGAAAATAAAGTTTCCATGGTTGTTTTAGTTTTTTGTTGTTATTGCTGTTGTTCCAATTGCTACCAAAATTATAACAAGATGGCAAGATACAGTGACCAAAACAAACAAAATAAAATGAATATTGTCCTCTGAAAACTACCAGCCAGACCATATGATTATCTTTCATGTAATAGATAAATTAATTGCAAAAAGGAAATAGGTTTGCCACAGTCACTCACAGTTGGTTTTGTTCCATGCTCTGTTTTTCTGCAGAATATATATTCGTTGCAAAAAGAAATATTTTTTCTTTGCACAAGAAATACTTTATTGGCTTCATGAATAAATGAAAAATATATAGGATAACTGTAGGAACATTGATTTACATGAATGAAAAAGAAGTCCTGTCCTCTCTGTAATTTAAATCACACAAAGAACTCCATCTGAAAAGTACTATATATTCATGATTTGAGCTGTGTGGTTTAAGTACATGGGTGTTATTAGACATATTACACCTTATGAGACTCAGTTTAGTGTTTTTATAATGGTTTCAACTATTGTCCTACAGGGTTGTTGTAAGAATGAAATAAGATAGTATACATAGAGTGCTTAATGAATTACTGGCTTGTAGTAAGATCTCAATAAATGGTTGTCACTAGTGTTTGCAGCTACCCCCAACTGTGACTTTTCTAAGTGGAAATTGATGAATAGTTGGTTTAAATGATACAATTGAATATATCTATCTAGCTTCAGGCTAGAGCACGGAACAAAACCCAAGTATCCTGAATAACTCATCTATAAGTTTTTCATAATTACAGTGTGTTAAATTTAAACATATGTAATATAAAAATGGGTAGATGTCCAGTCACATAGCAAATTAAAGAAACACACTGTTTAAATCAAATAGTTAATATTTTACACACTCAAACCTGAAAATAAGTTGCCATTTTCATTCCAAATAGAAATGCAATGAAAGTTAATTCGAAGGGTAACATGAAAAGTGTTTTATTCAGAGACTGGCAATATGGGGAGAGGTTTCTAGAGCCTGCATTGTCTCTTCTAATCATTAAAATACATTCTGGATTTCATTCTAAGTAATAACCCAAAATAAAGGGGGGTGGCAATATACAAAAAACTATTTATGAAGTCCTTCACAATATGCAAAGAAAAAGAATTATTATAGCCCTATTATATTGCCCCATGGATCACAATACAACAGGGTAGTCTCAGGTTTCATATTAATTGATTGAAATAGAAAAAAAATTGTTTTCAAATTCTATATAATGTGTATGACAGAGAGTAAATGGGCATAGTTGTGCTGTTATTGGGTGAAATCTAGATACTTTAATTTCCCTGTTTTCAAAGTGGTGTAGATCATTATTTACATCTCAAATTGAAAGAAATAAAATGGACGACACTGAAAGTATTGCAGAACATGACCCTCAGTTGTAAGCAGTCTCAAAATGTGGCACTAACCTGCTCAGTAGCATCACCATGCAGGAAGTGCCTAATGCTGGATGGTTCTTGCCCCATATATCTTTGCTTAGAACTCACTAAATGCTTCTGTTGCCATAATAATATGAACAGCACATGGCTAAAGCCTCAGGGAACTGTGGGTTTCAAGATAAGGGAATAACAATGCGAAAGCATTTAGGAGAATAGGAGGACTAACTGTCCTCTACATTTACCTCCATTCAGGATTATTTTCAAGTCTCAGGATATTTAATGCCTGAAGCAAATGACCTGTTTGAATTGATGATACTAAAATCTGGATATGTCTAATTTGAAATTGATAACTTCCTTATCATATTGCTAGTGTTACATGAGATAGAATATAAGAAGTGCTTGTTTTATACCTGGTAATTTACTTAGCATTCAATCCTGCTAGCCTATAGCACTTAGCAATTGTCAATAAATAGCTGGTAATTAAAAGGAACAGAGTATTACTTACAGAAATGTTTCACCCTACAAAATGTTCTTCCAAAAGGGGGAGGCTGAGTTGAACTCTTCTAGTCTTGCAATTTTCTAGCTATATGAACTTGTGAAAGTTACACAAAGTCTCTGAGCCTCAGTTTAATCATCTGTAAAAGAGGAAAATATTCCTCTCCCATGCCTTTTTTTTGGTAAGGGCTAATTATATAATAACTATAAAGCTCCAGAACAATCGAATAAATATTAGCTCCTTTCTATCTTCTTTCTCTTCTCACAGAAAATGTTGCTAATGAGAGGAGAAAGTTTTGGAAAAGAAGGAAAAAGTGTTTTACCTGATAAAAAAAGTTTACCTTAAATTTGGGAGATTGTTACAAAGCTGCACTGTCCTACCAAAACACTATAAGCATACTGTAATTCATTGAACAGCAGCTTTGCACAAAAAAATTGTTGGTAATTTAAAAGGGTGGTTGAGTTAGTATTAATAGTTATACTAAGATTCCCTAAATGAAAATATAAAGGACTATTTTAAATTTATATTATAACAGGTATGTGCAAATAGGCATAGTAATATGAGAAAAGAGAAGATTAAAAGCAAAAATATAAATGAAAAGCTGATAATTATGAATAAAATAAATAAAAATTTAATAGTACTATCAGTAATAATAATAACAATTATTAATTAAGGTTATTGAGTAATTACTGTCTGATAGGCACTTTGCCTGAATTTATTTGCATAATTTTACTTAAGTAGAACCATGGAATTAGTGTTAACTTTATCGTCTTTTTAAGGGCAAGTAAATTGGGTCTAACAAGGTTAAGTAACTGCCAAAGCCCAACCTGTAATAAGTACAGGATGTAGGACTCAAACCAAGACCATCTAATTACCCACTTCTTATAATGACTGAGTCTGAAAATATTCAAAATGTGAGAAGGCAGGGGAGAAGCACAATTTGCCCATTCCTCCATAAAATTTCATAGCAGAGGTGTCCTGGTGTATGAGGGGAAAATGTACTTCCTCATTTATGACTTGTTTCACTTTTTATCTCTACAACATTATTTTTTTTTTTTTGGTGGGAACCTTGCCTTTACAGTTTTTCCTAGATTTTTCAATGATTTTGATGTAACTACATTTCACCTCATTTTAAATTTCATTTTCTAAATATTTTGCTTCTGGTATATGGAAATAAAATTTTTATAGAAGAATTATATATGCAACAAACTTGTTAAATTCACTTATTTTCATTCTTTTTTAATTTGCTTATAGAGTCATTAATGTCTATAAGCACAGTTTATCTCTATAATCTTTAGCTCATATTGTTAGGTCCAAAAACAGGGCGTACCCATAACAGGGATAATCCAAGATGATAAGAAGAAAACTTCAACGTGAGATTTTGACAGAACTTACATTTATTGTGTCTGCAGAGACAAGGAATCAAGGTCAGCCTAAAGTGAGTCAGGCCTGACTCCCTGAGCTGTGGTTTCACTCTTACTTAAAGGCCTAAGTTTCTATTTAGCACCTGCTTTGATTGTGAATTAGCTTTTGTGCACATGGATCAACACACATACCTGATTATATAATTCTATGATTAGTGTGTTGAAAACTCATGCTTGCACATATATTGCATGATCAGGAAAAGTGTGGATAAACTCTGCCTAGGCTGAGGATTTTACTATGATAATTAAGTTTTTATAAGACAACCAGTGGTTTCTTCTGCACAGATCTGCGGAACCATTTGAAGCTGATTTTCATACTTTTTTAATCTAGCGGGATGTACTTAACCACAAGATTTGGCCCCTGGCACCAAATGGGTGTTGCATCTCATCATCATCTGATTTCATCTGATTTTGTCCCTCTGTTTCTTAGCATCGGTAAACAGAAGGGACAAACAAGAATAATACAATTAGTTTCCGGCTTCTGGTACTTTCCAAAATAATGCTTATGGCATTTTACATTACATCCATCAGTAGTATTTTCTAATTTTCATTTAACATTTTTTGCCTCATGCTGTATATGCTTTTTGATCCCAACTTATACAGACCTTATGACCTGTTATAAATCCCCCTTTTAGATATGTATTTGTCAGCAATGCATGCACATGTGCACCATAGACATATACTAGAATGTCCACATTAGCACTGTTCAAAATATTTTCACATTGACATAACCCAAATAACCATCACCAGTAGTATGCACATATTAATCAGATTATAATCATATAATGTAATGCAGTACAGTAATTGAAGTGAATTAACTATTTCTAAATATGTTCCCATGGATGAGTCTCACAAACAGCATTATTTGAAAGTTGCCAGATAAAATAAGTATACACAATATGAATTCATATATAGAACTTCAACAACATGTATAAATGTTATGTTTGTTGTAGCTTGTTACAAATAATATATTGATTCTGTTGGGTGGGAGGATGCATAGCATATGGCAGAGAACACCATTGGAACTACTCAAGTGCTAGTTATATGATATTAATTTCATATAAATGTGTTCATTTTGTGATCATTTATCTTATGATTTATGAACTTACTCCATTTAAATTATACTTTCTATATAAATCTATGTAAACCAACTTTCAAAAAATTGTTCACTTAAAAAGTATGTAAATGTACATGTATTTTAGTGTATGTAGATTAGAAGCCCTATTCGAACTTACAGATGAATCAGGATAAATGCTGTAAAAATGTTAAAAATTACTTACATCAGTAAGAGATCAAGAATATATGGAATATATAAGCCAAAATAAAATTAGAATTAAGCTAAACTTTAAAGGAACAAGTGGACATAAAAATCGTGTTTTAGGATGTGATCTGGTTTATAGATTAAATTGGGAAGTAATCATTGTGGGAAATCTTTAATGTTTAAGATTCAATACAACGTACTTTTGTAACATATTTACTGCTTGATGCTGAGTTTAATTTAGATTTAATAACTATGTAAATTAGTATTTCTTATAAAACACAAATTGTTCACACAAATTAGGATTTTTGAAATTAAGATTTTCAAAGTAATAGTACAATGAATATTGAAATATTATTCTAGACCCATTCAATTGTCAACCATTAAGATGACTTAACTGACAAAACTGAATATTGGAGATATTGGTCAGCAAGATATTAATATTCCTCTTGGGAATGTAAATTTTTACAACCATTTTGAATTATTACAACTACTTGGCAGTATTCTGTAGCCATGACGGTTTTCATAGCTTATAAACAAGCAATTCCATTCATTGATATATACCTAATATAAACTCTTGTCATTGGGAATCAGGTGATTTTACGGCAATGTTCATTCAACATTACATGTAATATCAGGAAACTAGATATAATACAAGCATCTGTGGGCAAAATGTGGATATCTGTGTGGTATAGTTATAATATAGAATGATATTGAACAAAGAAACTGAGCCAAAGTTCTTTATAGCTATACTAATGCTGTAAAATCATGTCAAATGGAAAAAAAAATCAATTCTCAAAAAGATTACCTACAGCATGGGTTCCCTTTTACAAAGCTCATAATAGCTAAAACTATACATTCTATCATTTTCCATGATTATATATTTCAAATATTATAATGCAGGAGGCATAGGGGTAGGATATGGAGGAGGACTGAAAAGACAATTTTGCTAATTTAGTTCTTGGTTTGTGTGATGGGCCCACTGTACACGTTATAAGCAAAAACATAATTACTAAAGTAAGACATCCATGCACCAATGAATACATTCTGTCTTGAACCAAGAATGAGTCCATCTAAAGCAGAGGAACTTAAGCATTTTTGTTCCACAGACCCCTTTGCCAGTCAGGTGAAAACCATGGACTCCTTAAGAGTCCACACAATACTGTGTATTTTTTAATAAATATATCACACCTGCACCAAGTCCCCACAAGAAATTTTTTTTTTAAATTCAACTCAAGTTCAGGGACCACTTGTTAAGATACCCTGTTCTAAGGCATATTCCAAAAATTGTTACTAAAATTATTGAAAATGAATACAAAGAAGTTGTCTATTAAACTATAAAATATTTCACAGACAATATATTTTCCCTTCCAATATCATTGCTCATGTTCAGATGGAATATCAAGAGCAGTTTATTTGAATGATGGCTAATATCTAACTTTAAATTTAGCACTAGTTTTTTTAGAAATCCACTGTTTTATTTATCATCAACACATAGGCTTTAAAAAGTTCACATACTTTGCTGATTGGAACATAAAATATTTAAAGCACTTTGGAAAATACCTTTACATTTGTTAATAAAGTTAAACATATGAATCATCAATGAGCCGAGCTAATTCCTTCCTAGGTACATGTCCATGAAAATTTAGTTTATATACCCACAAAATAGATTTGTAGAGAAATTTTAATGCCAGTTTTATTTATAATAGAACAAAATGTACAATTTCAGAAGGGAAACAACTGCAGTATACCCCTACATTGGAAAGTTAATCAGGAATATGTGATGGCACTATTGAAACACACAAAAGAATGGTTTTCTGGTATTTTGCATCCGCACTCCTTTTGGCTAACTAATACAGAATCTGGTACTGGGAAGTGGGGTTATGCTTTTGCAATTATCAAAATTCTGGAAGAGTTTTATAAATGGCTAAGGGGTATTTTTGGGAGGAGTTATGAGAGGCTTGGTAGAAAAGACCTACAGTGCCTTGAAGAGACTGTTAATAGTAAAATGGACTCTAAAGAGAATTTTTATGAGTCCTTAGAAGTAAATGATGAAGCTATTATTGGAAACTGGAGGAAAGGCAGTCTGTGTTAAAAAGTCACATAGAACTTAGCAAGATTAACTCCTGGTGTTTCATGGAAGACAGAATTTGAAAAGGGCAAGCCTGAGTATTTAGCTGTAGAACATTCCAAAGTAAACTTGGAGAATGCGGCTTGGCTTCTTTTTGCAATTATAGCAAAATGCTGGATGACTGAGATAAGCTGAGGACTGAACTGTTGGGACAAAGATATGAGAAATTGATCCTGGAAATTCCAAGCCACTGGAAATCAAGTTCCCAGATGATGTGCCCCATTTGGGACTTAATTTAATTTGGAACGTGTAAATCAGAATGGAAGATGCAGTTAACTTGGAGACACTTGTGGAAAGTCTTACCATCTGATGGCTTGGATCCCTGCTGCTTACATGCTAAATCAACAAGATAGTTGAGAGAACTGTACGAGCATAACCACTGTCAACTTAGACTAAACAGGACATGGAAGAGAGAGATTTTGAGAAATGACTTCAAGAGGAAAAACACGGAAGCTGAGATCTGGAATTAAGACGTTGCCTTGGGCTGAGAGAGGACTCTTACACTTGTGTACAGAATGAGTGAGTTTGCCCCAGCAGTTGAAGAGTTTTCTGGGCCATGGGCCCTGAGGGGTGGGGGAGGGAGGAATAGAATAGATGGAACAGGGTGTATTTAGTGGGCAATGGAAATGTTCTACATGATCCTGGAATAATGGACACAGGCCATGTTAAATATCATCAAAATTTATAAAAGTGTACAGTCTAAAATGCAAACCATAATGTAAACTATTGACCATTGTTAGAAGCTATGTTTTACTATTTGTATATCAGTTGTAACAAATGTACCATCCACATATAAAAAGGTACTAATATGGGAAGGGGAAAAGGGGGAGGATGTTGGGAGTCCCCTGTGTTCTGTATGTGCCTTTACTGTGACCTAAAACTTCTTTGAAAACAAAATCAAGAAAATTATGACACGGGAATAAATGGAAGGAAAGGTCACTGTACATACAGGACAACTGATATTACAAAATGACAAAATTTTTTAAAATATATATTTCATTATTTTTTAATATCCTAATTTTAAAATTGTTTTTTAGTTTTTTTAAAAAATTATGTATATTATTTTTTATATTTAAACCTATATTTATTATTTCATTTTCCTATTCATTGTATTTGGCTATTTTATTGGTTTCATTTTTGAAGAAGCTTTGGATCACAGAAGGGTTACAAAAAAGTGGGGCAGGGGTTATCATTGGTGTGAGGTGTCAGTAATGGGGGATACACAGGAGGAAGCTCACCTGGACATTTATATGGGGTGTGTAAATGTGTTCAGGTATTCATAGGACATTGTCATAGTGGGTGGAGATTCACACAGTGGCCAAGGGAATGTTGAATTCCCATCCTGGAGAGCTCTCTAATGGAACAGTGAGAGTCTCCAAGGTGCAGGGGTAATGACTAGTGAATGAGGAGGGTCCATTGATGGCCCCTTGATATTGATGACTATGAATGTGAATCTTTGCTCTTGAAATTGAAAGAGCCTAGTGTTGTAGGTTGCCTAATAGCTACCTTCTAAGAGCTTCCTTGTTGCTCAAATGTGGCCTCTCTCTAAGCCAAACTCAGCAGATATATGCATTATCATCACCCCAGCATGGGACATAACTCCTGAGGATGAGCCTCCCTGGCAATGAGGGATTACTACCAAGAACCAACTAGCAATGCACCTGGGAAAAGATCTTGAATGAAAGGGGGAAACGGTAAAGACAAACAAGTTTATATGGCTAAGAGACTTCAAAGTGATTTGGCAGGTCATCCCAGAAGTAATGCTCATGCACATCTCAGCAGGATCTCATAGAATGCCAGGGTAGATGCTTCCCCAAATAGTGGGGCTCCTGGGGTCCTGGAGACAGCCAGGTCCTATGGACAGAGCAGATGGCTCCAGATTTTGGTGCCTTGCCAGTGGGCCCTACTTTGGAGTTTGTGCACCTGAGAGTGACAGAGTTGGACTCATTTATAGCATCCCTAATATGGCTTATCTGTCCCTTCTATTTGAACTATATTTGGTGCTGGAGTTGTTAGGTGTATGTCCAAGAGACTTAAATCTTTGGGATGTCCATGTGCCAGCTGAGTCCTGATCCTTAGCAGAATTGCTACACCTAGTCTTCAGTTCATTTGACTCACTCAGGGCAACTAATGGGTAGGTGAAGATGAGCAACCACCATACCAAGGAAATGAGAGAGCCTACAACTGCAAGTGGGAAAGTCCCATCCATTGGCTGAATGGGATCAAAACCTCTTTCAATTAGATGGGGAGTGGACATCACCATCCCAGAATCCTCACAATTGGAGAATGAACTATGGAATATAGTGGACTTACTAGTATTCTACTAAAGAATAATTATGATTCTAACAATGGAAGAATCCATTGATGTGGAGGCAGTGGCCACTGGAGGCTCTAAGGGCAAGTAGAAGGAAAAACAGCTGTTATATGGGGGCATTTTGAGGACTTGGAAATCATCCTGAATGACATTGCAATGACAGATATAGGCCATTACATATCTTCCCATAACCTACACAATTGTGTGCGACACTGTAGGCTACAGTGTGGACTATAGTCCATGCTCAGTGGCAATGCCCCAAAATGTGTTTATCAATTGCAATGAAAGAATCACACTAATGAAGGATATTGTTTATGTAGGAAAATTTGGAAGGTATGGGGAGTGGGACATATGGAAATCCCTTTATTTTTCACATAACACTTATGTAATCTAAGTACCTTTAAAAAAACAAAAATATATACATTAAAAAATAAATAAACTCATTAAAATGTTGAAGAAAATTGCCAGACACAAAAGTAAAGTTATTTTCTAATTCCAGTAAAAATATCTTCCACTCAATGATGATGCCAGTCAGCATAATGATTAACTAAGTCCAGGCCAAGTTGTCAACAAAGTAACTGGACAGCAGAAGTGTTCCACCTCTGCTTCCCCACTGGAATAGTGACATTTTTATACTTCCATTTGCTTAATGCAAAATTTTAGTGTAATTTTGAGCTCTTATAATTCCTTAACATTTCCCTCTGTTCACAAACTTCAAATATTTCTCTTACTACTTCTTTTGCCCCTCCACCATTATATCCCTGTTGCAAAGCAGTTTCTTAGCACAACTGTATTTCTGCAGTTGCTTCCTAACTGCCCAGTTAAATTCTCTACTGAAAACCAAGCAATGACTCTGCCATTAAATTACATGAAAGCCACAATCCTCACAATGATCTTTCACACAGCAAGTTCTGGATCTACTACTTCTTCTCTCTTCCTACTACTTGACAATTTAGTCCTATGACTAAGCAGGGCATGTCCCCTCTTCAGCATATCCTCAGTTCCTTCTCCTTTTTTCCAGAATATTCAACCCCATATATCCACTTCAACCCAATATATCCACTTCAATCACATCCTTATCTCCCTCCAGTCTTTTTCCAAATGCCTCCTTTTTAATTTCCCCTTCCCTAATAAGTTTATTTAAAATTTCCTAACATTCCTTATCTTAATTTCCTGCTTAAATTTTCTTCTTGGCAGTTATTACTTTTTGATATATCTTGAAATGTATTTGTTCTTTTTAATATTTTGTTTTCCACAGTGAAATGTACACTTCGGGAGAGCAGAGAATTCTCTCTCATATTTTATCTTTCTTTATATGAGTGCCTGAACTACTTTTCTGTGGGAGTTTGAAGCTTTTGTGGAGCATAGAATATCCTCATCTTACATTTAATCCATTCCTGTACATACATACCTATTTTTTGGGGGTAATTTTGATTAGATTACTTCAAGGTAGGGCAGTTGATTAGATTGCGGGACTGGGGTGGGTTATGAACATCTCACTGTACTCTTTTATGAATGGAGGAGTAGAAAGATGAATGCACAGAAAGCCACAGAGACAGAAAGAACTCAGAAAGTGAGAGAGAAGGCACTAAGAGCCATAGACTGAGAGGGGGCCACATTTGCTTGAAGCTGACAGCAACAAGGCCAGGAGGAGACAGCAGAGATGAGTGGACTCTGCCATTTGGCCTTGCCATGTTCCTGATCATGCACAGCAGCAGCTCGGGGAAAAAGATCTCTCAGTGATGCCTTGATTTGGACACTTCCAAGGTCTCAAAACTATACACTTTTAATCTAATAAATTCTATTGTAAAAGCCAACCAATTTCTAGTAAAATGCTCCCAGTATCTTTTAGCAAACTAAAATAGAAATTATTTGTTAACTGACTGACAGACTGCCTGAATGAGTGGGTGTATGTACTTTATATTACTGCACGATTATTATATAGCATCTCTTAACGTAATGTGTTTGGATAGATAATATTTCCTATATATTGCACTTTTGAGTGTTAAAAATGGAATTACAAAACCCTGGGCATTTATACAGCAAATGTGACATATATTGAATTTGATAATCTGGGCTTCTGGGTGAGGGGTGTGTTGGAGATCTTTCTGTGTGTTTTCTAACTTTTTTTGCAACTATCTTATAAGTTTGACATTATGTCTAATTAAAATAAATAAAAATGAAAAATATTTATTAAATGGGGACATTCAGGACACAAGGTTAGTTTTTTTAGAAGCTTAAGACAGTTTTCACATTTGCAATTTTCCTACTTTCTAATTTGAAAATCCATCTAGATCCATTAACCATGATTTAAAAATAAATACAACTTTTATACAAATATATTAATCACAATATCCTTTATAAGCACAATTTAGAAAGATTAGCACAGGATAAAAAAAAGAAAATAGTAGTTAAACAAACTCAAACTTATGAGATACATGCCCATAGTCAAAAAGTAGATATAGAAACTAGATAGTTACAGATTTTACAGAAACACACACATAAAAATGATGAGTAAAACAGAAAGCAAAATTATAAGGCCTATTGATTATAACACAGTCAAATTATATTCCATGATTGGAAAAATAAAAGAAATAGAACAATCAAAATCAAAGCTATAAAGTTGCTCATATTTTGCGTGGTTTCATATTTTATTTGGCTTCCATACTTGCCACAGCTTGCATAACTTTTACAAATTTATGTACTTCCATACCATTTGCCTTAGCCAAGTAAAATATCCAAACTCTACATTACTCTGTTCTTTCCATAAATTGTGTGTAATCAAGTCATTTCAGAGGTTATGCTATGCATGTCTCAGCAAGATCTCATTGACTGCTAAAGTAAATATTGCCTCAAATACAGGGCTCCTGGGGACTCTGGAGACATCCAGATACTATAAGCAAGGCAGACAGCTCAGGAACTCGGCATCATGCCAGTAGGCCCTGCTTTGGAATTTATGCTCACCAATGTGACAGAGTTGTTCTCAGTTGTGATCTCCCTACAAATGGCTCTTCTGTTCCTTCTATATGAACTTATAGTTACTACTAGAGTAGATAGATGTAGGTCCAAGAAACTTAAATCTTTGAGCAATCCATGTGCCAGTTGAGTCATGAATCTCAACATTGTTGCAGCACCTAGTCTCTAGTTCATTGGATTCAACCTCGATGATTAACAAGGAGATGATGCTGGACAATAACTATCCCAAGGAACAGAGAGAGTCTGGAAGTGCAAGCAAGATAGTCCCATTCATCTGTCATCCAAGTCCCCTCTCAATTAGAGACAAAGTAGGCATCACAATCCCAGAATCCTCATAAGTGGGGAGTGAAAGATGGTCTAGAGTAGACTTATTGTGATTCTAGCAATGGAAGAAATTTTTATCATTGATGTGGAGGCAGTGGCCACCAGAAGTCCTGAGGCGAGGAAGAGGGAAAATAGGCGTAATATGAAGGCATTTTCAGGACATTGGAATTGTCCTGAATGATGTTGTAATGACAGATACAGAACATTAGATATCTTGTATTAACATACAAAATTGTGTGGGACAGAGTATAAAGTATAATGTAAATTGTAATCCACACTTACTGGCAATGTTCCAATATGTGTTCATCAATTGTAAAATTTAACACACTAATAAAGTATGCTGTTATTGTGGGAAAGTGTGGGAGGGGTAGGGATTGGGGAATATGGGAATCTGCTATATTTTTTCTATAACATTTATGTAATCTAAGTGCAATTAAAAAACAAAAAATATTTGTAGCAGTTTGGCATTGTTTAAAAATTCCAAAAATAGACATTGTATTAAGTTTGTAAAAAGTTCTGTTACTCTGGGCATATTATTTTGTACTAGATTCAGAGGTTTAACTGTGAATTGATTAAATTATTATTAATGCTTTGATTTGGCCACATCAGTAGGATATTGAGTCCCCAACCCTGACACAGCAGAGGAGAGAATTGGAGTTTTTGATGCTGGAGCACCAGAAAGTAAATACAAAGGAGAAGAACACAGAGAAATAGAGATGGTTCCAAAGAAATGACAGAAGCCCTGGGACGAGAGAGAGCTTGACAGGCTACAGCTGACCTTGTGGAGAGAGCAGATCAGCAAGTCCCAAAAAGTAATGAGCCCCACGGGAAGAGCCAAGACTTATGCTAAGCTACAGCAGAGGATATAAAGATATTGGACCATGGAACCTTAAGAGGAAAAGGAAGGCTGGACCCTCACAGAGACTGGCAGCCATCTTGTTTCAACATGTGGCAACAGATTTTGGTGAGGGAAGTAATTTATGCTTTATGGCCTTATGACTGTAAATTTCTCTTCCAAATAGATATCCTTCGTAAAAACCAACAGATTTCTGGTACTTTGCATCAGCACCCCTTTAGCTGACTAATACAGAGTTTGATACCTGTAGAGTAGGGTTGTGCTTTTGCAAATACTAAAATGTTGGAATGGTTTTATAAATGGACAAGCAGTATTCTTTTGAAGGAATTTATAGCTGCTTGATGGAAAAGGTCTAGATTGCTTTGAAGAGACTATTGGTACGATTACAGGCACTAAAGAGACTTTTTATGATGCCTTAGAAGGTAATGATGAAACTATTATTGGAAACTGGAGGAAAGGTGATCTGTGTTTTAAAGTTGCAGAGAACTTAGCAAGATTGACTCCTGGTACTTTAGGGAAGTCAGAATTTGAAAATGATGAGCCTGGGCACTTAGCTGAAGAACTTTCCAAAATAAACTAGGAGACTGTGGCTTGGATTCTCCTTCAAGATTATAATAAAATGCTAGATGAGAGAGATAAACTGAGAACTGAATTGGGCACAGCAAAACCAGAAAAAGATTCCAGAAATTCCAAGCCTCTGGAAATCAAGCCCCCAGATGATAGTGCCCCATATGAGGACTTAACTAAACTTGGAAATTGTAAATGAGAATGGAAAATGCAGTTATCCAGGAAACACTGGTGGAAAGTCTTACTGTCTGATGGCTTGGACCCTCTGATTCTTGCATGTTAAACCAACAACTTTTTTGAGGGAGCTTTATGAACAAAAGCACTGTCCACTTGACTAAAAGGGATCTGTAGGGGAAAGTTGGAAGGGGAAACATCTTTAAGAGGAAAACCATAGAAACTGAGATCTGTAATTAAGACATATCCTTGGGCCAAGAGAGGAACTCCACACATGTGTACAGAGTGGGTGAATTTGCCCCAACAATTGAAGAAGTTGTATATTCCTGCCCACTGTGCAGAGAGAGTTTTTCCACCCCATAGCACAGGCAGGTTGGAGCATATCCCCCAATGGTTAGGGAGGGTTATGTTGACACTCCATAGGTCTGAAAGAGGTCGGCCTCCCTTCCATGGATTAGGGAATGCCAGATCACCAACTCATTGCTCTGAGAGGATTGGACCTGTATTACAGAGTTCAGGGAGGATATTGCCTTCACCTCACTATAGTAGGGTGGTTTAGACTCTAACTCAAATATTGGATAATTTGTGGCAATCACCCCAATGGTCTTGGAGGGTGAGGTCTGGAGCTCAGTTGCCACCCCGATGCTTCATGAGCATGGAACCAATAAAATGGCCATTGGGCAAGCCAGTGTAGCCCCAGGAAGAAGAAACTATCATCTTAAGAATGACCTTCAGACTTTGAAATCTAATGAAGTGTGCCCTGCAGGTTTTCAGAAATGTTCTAGACTCATGACTCACGTTTCCCTCCTGATTTCTCCTTATGGTAATGCAAATGTTTATCCTTTGTCTGTTCTTTTGTATATTGGAAGTAGATAAGTGGTTTTGTAAGTCCCAGAGATCTACAGCCTCAAGAAAAACTAAATTTCTTCAAACTTATTGTGATATGATTTTGTACTTACATTGTTACTGATTTAACAAGTATCAAACATTGTAATGTCTTTTTGGAATTCAGAGGGTGAAGAGTACCAGTTTGGCATTATAAATTCTGAACATAGATATTGGATTGTTTTTTAAACTGGTCTTTTCCTCTGGGCATATTAGATTGTATTAAATTAAGACATTTTACTTTTACTTGATTAAATTATGATTAAGGCTTTGTTTGGCCATGTCAGTAGGATGTTGAGGCCCCACCCTCTTGGTGGGTGGGGATTCAGAGAAAATGACATGAGAAAGGAGAGAGATTTCAATGCTGAAGCCTTGAGAAGTAAACAGACAGAGAAGAACACAGAGAAGGAGATACGTGAAGAAAGAGAGAAGGCTCCATTAAACACAGCAGATGCCCTGGAAAGAAACAAGTTCCTAGGAGAGAGAAAAGCCTTATGCTAACCTACAGCTAAGAAAAGAAGGAGCTGGGATGATGGAGCCCTAGGAGGAAGAGGAAGGCTGAACCTTCACAGATACTGGTCGCCATCTTTCTCCAACATGTGTCAATAAACTTTGGTGAGGGAAATGATTTATACTTTATGGACTGGTGACTGTAAGGTTCTACCCCAAATAAGTATGATTTACAAGGGCAAACAGATTTCCAGTACATTACATCAGCAATCCTTTAGCTGACTAATACAGTATTTAAAACAAAAATAATGAATCCTTGTGATAAGAGGTGTAATAAAAAATAGTTATGGAATTATATTAACTTCCAGAGAATAAGCCCTGGATGTGAAAAGCTTAATTAGAATGTACACACAGTTTGAGTTGCAAAGAGAATATAGTTATTCATCTAATTTCCATGATCTCTGGCAAGATTTTGACCATTGACCATATTAATTATGCCCAATTTCCCACCAATTTTTTCCAGCATGGAATACATTTTGAATTTATGCAAGGTTTAAAATTTATATGCATTACTGGCTTCATTTATTTTCAATAGGGACAGAATCCATAGGATTTTGTTAAGTGTAATGGAAGTTCTAACCCAGTTATCTACCATCTCTGTTTCCAAAATATAATCTTTTTGTAATCTTTATCAATAATGTATTTTGTAAAATGTTCTCCATAACTTGAAGAAATCAATTATAGGTCATACTTTATAGTGTACTAAGATATAAAATATTTCACCTGATCGATGTGGAAAATATGCTAAAATTACTGTGTCAGTACAGGATTACCTAATCTCCATTGCCAAATGAAAGATTCCTTTCCTCTCTGCTTCCTCCCTGTACAACCAAAATCACTTCTTTTATTAGATGAAATGGCAAATAAGAGATTTACTGAGAGCAGATTTGAGAATTAGTTAAGGATCAATAGATACATAATCTGAAAATAATAAATTTCTTGCAAAAATGTTACCAAATAAGTTATTAAACTATATTTATTTCCATCCTAATATAACCTCTTCTGTTTCTTATCATCATCCACAAACATTTTCTGATTGAGGCCATTCAAATTTCCCTTTCATTAAAGTTTACTTTCTTAAAGTTGATTTAATGTGTTAAATGTTTACTTTCAAAACATTAAATATAACATATATATCATAGTGATTTTACACATATTAAATATGTACATTTTACAAAATATTTTAATATATCTGTATAAAATTCTCATGACTTACTTGTATTTCTGAAATATTTTACAAAGTTATGCAATTCCAAACATATATATCCAAAATCAAGAATATGAGCATGCAGGAAAATACAAATGTAATTCACTTATTGTGCTTTGCTTTATTGCAGTTTACAGATATGCATTTTTTTATAAATTGAAAGTTTGCGGCAACTATGTGTCAGGCAATCTGTGCCATGTTTCTCAATAGCATATGCTCATTTTGTGTCTCTGTGTCACATTTTGGTAATTCTCAAAAACATTTCAAACATTTTCATTATTACATGAGTTATGGTGATCTGTGATCAGTTAACTTTGAAGATACCATTGAAATTATTTTGAGGCCTTGAAACCCTCACCCATATAAGATAGCAAACAGGTGATAAATGTTATGTGTACTGATAGCTCTACCAACTGGTCCTTCTCCTGTTTCACTCCCTCTCCTAAAGCTACCCTCTTCCTGGAGACATATTGAAATTAGGCCAATTAATAAACCTACAATGGATTCTAAGTGTTCACGTGAAAGGAAAAGTCTTACTTCTCTTTAAATTGAAAGCTAGAAATTTTTAAGCTTAGTGAATAAGGCATGCAAAAAGCCAAGATAGGATAAAACATAGACCTATTGCCAAGTTATGAGTGCAAAGGAAAAGTTATTGAAGGAATTTAAGAGTGCCACTCCAGTGAACACAAGAATGATAAGAAAGTAAAACATTATTTCTGATATGAAGAAAGTTTGTCTGGATAGAAGATCAACCCAGCCATAGCATTCCCTTAAACTGATGCCTAATCCAGAGCAAAGCTCCATCTCTCTTCATTTCTTTCAATGTTGAGAGAGGTGAGGAAACTAGAGAGAAATAGTTTGAAACTATCAGTGGTAGTTTCAGGAGGTTTAAAGAAAGAAGCCTTCCCCATACCATAAAAGTGCAAGGTAGAGTAGCAAAAGCTAAAGAAAAAGCTGCAGCAAGTTATCCAGAAGATCTAGGTAAGATAATTGATGAACTTGGCTACAATAAACAACAGATATTCAATGAAGATGAAACAGCCTTTTATTGGAAGAAGATGCCATTTAGGACTTTCATAGTAAGAGAGAAGTCAGTACCTATCCAATCCAAAAATCCTAGGACCTTTATGAATTATTCTAAGTCTACTCTGCCTTTGTTCACTAAATGGAAGAACAAAGCCTGGATAACAGAATTTTCGGAGATCTTTTGGGAAAAGTTGTTCTCTAGTACAAAAGGAAGCAGTTTATATTTATGGGGGTGCTTTGTAAGAATTGGTGTCTGCACTCCAAAAAAAATTGACTTAAGATACTAGGTTAAAATATATCATTCAAATAAAAAAGTATATAAGGTTATGGATATTAACTTATTCAGTTTAGAAGAAGTTTATTTCCTCTACGTTCCTCTCCAGGCCATATACAGATTTAGAGACCACATGATTAATAATTAATTAATCAGTTGTTAGATTTAATGTATGCTATGTATTTATATATGAATTACTGAGGAATTACATGAAAAAGGTGAAAGAATATCTTACTATTGTAATCATTTGTTTTTCCTCAAAATCCCAATATCAGCATGGTAATAGAAGGCAGGTTTCTAGATGTCCATTGGTACAATACAAATGTAGTATATAGATGTCCACAGATCCAATTTCAAATGTTCATTTTGCCCAGGTTTGTGTAAAGGATTGAGATAATATCATGCTAATCACTTTAACTTGTTCGATTGTAATGAGATTTATTTAGTCTTGGAAAATTGAAGTTATATTATTTTAACCAGTCAGTTCCCTTACCTAATTCTATGGAATAATAAGATAAACCATGTGGTCAAATATGTAAATTGAAAAAACAATAATTTAACAGACAAGCTCATGTAGGTTAGAGTTGGAGGGAAGACACAAGCTTACACTGTCATGTACTTAACTTTACATCAGTTAGTTCCTATTAAATAAGTAAGAATGTCTCTTATATTCATTTTCCCTAATTCTTAATATGTGTTATTCTTTACTTTGAAATATTTTCTCACTTTTCTGTAAAACACCTTACAAAACCATCTCCAAAAGAAAAAAACAAAACAAAACACCAGTGGTCAAACAGTGAATGCCAAATATAGTAGGAGGCCTAGTTGTCATGGAATTCAAGTCACACATTATAAATGATGACCCATAGACAGTCCCCACTTGCTGCAAGTTCCTCCAATGAAAGAACCATTTCTAGAGTATGAAAGTGACAAATTCAACTTCAAAGGAGCATGAAATTTTTAATTTTCAATGCTTTTCTTCAAAGAACACAGAAGTATCAATACAACATTAAGATATGTCCTTAGAAGTGCCCTGTGTAAATGAGTAAACTTGAAGCTAAATTTCCTTTAGTGTCAAGGTAAATAAATCTCTTTATTTAATACTTCAAATAAGTGTTTATTGTAGGGGTTATTTTTGTTAATTCTGAATATTGTGTGAAAAATATTTTAAGGGTATCATGTACTGACAATTGTTCATACTTAGAAGATTATTTTAAAAATTGCAACCCAGAACACCGTCATGTACACATGAGGATATCTTCTTAGGGACCCATATGTTGCATAAAAGAGTTAAAGTTTTGTCAGTTATGAGGAGAAAAGGTAGTTGGTTTGGGATGGGGATAGCTTCCTCTACCTGATTAGGAGAAACAGGAAGTTATGCTTCCATGCATTACTCAGCAATTTACACGTAATTTTCTATTGTGGTTGCTGATAGCCCCTACCACCAAGATGATTTTGGAGAATTAAACCTGTTAATACTTGCAAACTTTTTACAATATTAGATGACAAAAAGCAAACACTCAATAAATAGTAACTTTAATTATGGTAAGGATTATTGTTGTTACTACTTTCGAAATATCATTACACATAAGGGAGGTGGATTCAGGGATGGAGTCATTTCCTTTACATCTTTGCTAAAATTTGGACAAAAACATTTCAAAATTATCCACATGCCAGTGTGAACATGTTCTACTAAAGTCTCAAAAAGTCAACAATCACATAATTAAAGAAAACCAACTCTCCAGACAGAAAATAATCAATTTTGACCCTGCTAGTAAATCCACATTCTCACTGCCCTTATGCCTAGCCTATCCAACTGGTCAGTATTTTGGGCTGAACTGTACCCAACCCCACATACCTACTTAACACTGGCTTACCAGCCAACTCCTCAGATCCACCCTCCAAAGAGATACACACATACAGAAGTCTGGTCCAAATAGTAGGGCAGGAAAGAGCCTGGATTTTTTTTTAACTTTTTAATTATTTTTCTTTTTAACAATATTTTTAGAGAAGTATTAGATTACAGAAAAATTACATAAAAAACATAGGGGATTCCCATATAACCCACCCCTTTTTGAACTTATTTTCCCCTACTAATATCACTTTATATTAGTTTGGTACATTTATTACAATTCATGAACAAATATTGAAGCATTGCTTTCTTGATGTTGTCTGCCCTGCCTATAGTCTCCAGATGTCTCTAGAGCCTTTGGGAGCACCTTTGTTTGAGGCTTTGTTTACTGTGGCAGTTAATGATATCCTCTTAAGATGTGCTTAAGTGTAACCGCCTAAATGATCTCTCAACTGACTTTGACATCTCTGCCATAAAAAATTTTTTTTGTATTTAATGTTTCTCCCTTTTGACCGGGGTCTTTTTCCCAAATGCATCACTGGTTGGCTCTTGGCATTAATACCTTGGTGCCAAGGAAGCTTGTCCCTGGTAGTCATGTCCTATGCTGGAGTGAAGTCAATGAGTTTATTTGCTGAGTTTGGTTTGTAGAGAGGTCAGATTTGAATAAAAATGAAGTTTTTAGGAGGTAATTCTTAGGCAATAGATATTGTTAAGTTAAGTTTCAATTTTACAGGAACAAGATTCATAAGTATAAGCACTAGTAACAAGGGCTTGGTGTATTGGTCTGTTTTCTTTTATTAGGCATGGCCTATATATTCTAGAGATTCTTGCCACTCTATTAGAGAACATAGCAGGACCCACCAGAAAGAAAACTTAATATTTGGTTTCTAATTGTGTGGGTCTCTACCCCCTGAGATAATACCCTTTTACCACATGATCACATTCATTTTCACAGAGGCATTCCCCAGGTGCAACCTTCCCCAAATATACCCTTACAATTGACACCATGAAACAGTGACCCTCCCCTGACATAGTTGCCAAGAGAACACTGCCACTATTTTATTCTGAACCACAGTCCTTAGCATCCCCAGAGTTCACCAATTCCTTCCTCTAGCCATCCCCCAGCTCTGTGCATAGCCCAACACACTCCACAAACCCCGCTCACACTCATACTCCAGCTTTGTCAACCACACTCACACCACTGCATGACCATCTCTGTGCACACTGTGAAACCTCCCCTATCCACTTTATCATTGATTTTGCACATATTGAGCATCAGCTCACCACCCTCTATTCCCTTTCTATCTCTTGGTACCTATCTTCCACACTTTACCTTTGTGGGTCTGCTCAAAATCTTTAGTTCATATCAGTGACATCATGCAATATTTGTCCTTTAGTGACTGCCTTACTTAACTCAGTATAAGATGTTCGAGATTCATCCATGTTGTCACACATGTCAATAATTAATTCCTTCTTCCAGCTAAGTAATATTCCATCAAATGTATATACTACATTTTGTTTATCCATTCATCTGTTGATGGACACTTGGATTGCTTCCAAATGCAATTATGAATAATGCTGTGATGAAAACTGGTGTGCATATATCTGTTCACGTCCCAGTTTTCAATTTTACTGGGTATATTCCTAATAGTGAGATTGCCAGATCATATGACAATTTAATACAAAACTTCCTGAGGAGCAGCCAAACCATCCTACACATTGACTGTGCAGTGACTGCACCAGCGGTTGATAAGTGTTCCTATTTCTCCACATCCTCTTCAAAACTTGCAGTTTTTTATTTTTTTTAAATAGCAGCCAGTTGAAAAGGTATAAGGTCATATTTCATTGTAGTTTTGACTTACATTTCCCTAATGACTAGTGATGTCAAGCATCTTTAAGGGGTTTTTTGCCATTTTTACTTCCTCTTTGAATTTTTTTCTATTTAAATCTCTTGCCCGTTTTTTAAATGAGTTGTTTGTCTTTTATTTTTGAGATGTAAGCTTTCTTTATATATGCTGAATATTAGGCCCTTATCAGATAGGTGATTCCCAAATATTTCCTTACATTGAATAGACTATCTTTTCTCTTTCTTGACAAACTCATTTGAAACAAAAAAGTTTATAATTTTGAGGAGATCACATATATTTATGTTTTACATTGTTGCTCATGCTTTGGATATAAAGATTATGAAACCATTTCCTACTTCCAGATTTCATAGATACCCCTTTTGGATTTTTTGACCTTCATATGTGTGCCATTTAATTTTACACAAGTAAATTAAACAAAATATAATAGATCATACCTTTATATTTAATCAATATTAATGAGAAGTAATTTAAGGCATATGTACTATGAGGAAATTTGTCAATGTGAATCTATATTGCAGATAAATTTCTTTAAGTCAAATTAATACATCACTTGCAACTTTGTTCTTTAAAATTCTGGACCATTTGAAGTTTGATACTAGGGAAAACTGAGCTTCAAAAATATTGAAAATATGGTCCTGAAGCAATAGCAAGTAGATATTTAAAGTCTAGCATTCAATAATTGTGACTACTGTTAAGTTTTGCTTTGAAAATTATTTTGAAGAGAAAACCTGATTATTCAGTTATTTACTGATTGATTGATTTATTAGTAATAATTTATTTATTACCAAATAATTTCCTGAAAAAATGTTAAATATGGGACATATAAAGATATATACATATGCCCTCTCTTTAGAATATTTATAGATGAAAGCAATAGGCACTTAGATCATCTAGATTCAGTGGAAGATTTCTTTACAGAGATTTGCATGGGATGGATTTTGTTCACAAATAAATATTTACTACTGCTGGGGCTGGCAAGGATTAAAAGGACGGGAAAGTATATAAGTATAAGTAAGCAAGTGACAAGGAGAAATATTCTGTAAGAAGTGAAAATTAAAGAAAGAATTTAAATATGACTCAAATTTAGAGCTAGAAAAAGATGTGAGGATATTATAGGCAATTTATTATTTTGACAGCCCTTGAACCATTATTATAAATATTCTAAATTTATATAAACTGCAAATTCTTCTCTACAAATAACTAATGTAGAGAAAAATGTTGGTAGTTTAAAACAATCTGTCTATTAAAGATCATTTAATTCAGATGCATATTCATGTTTCATATAAAACCATAAATAAACAAAATAGACAACCAAAACAAAAACCCATGATTAATTAAAGTCAAGTTCCTTGAATAGTATTTGATCAACTGTTAACCCCACTGCTCAGACACCACAGCATTATCTACCTACACAACTTAGCAAAATACTATTTTCATTCATTCAATAGCTGCCATGGTAAACATCTTGAAGAATTACAAACTTCTCCATTTTAAAACATTTTCAAAAATGTTATTGTGACCTGATACATAAACATGTTAGACATTTTCCCAGTTTTGCACCCTTAGTCTGCAGAAACTTAAAAATTTGTGAATAGCAGGAAAAGTTAGAGATTATAAAAATGCTAGCATGATTAAGGACAGGAAAACAGAATGTTTATATGTGGAAAAGGTAAATTACACAAAATGTGTACACTTATTCAACAGCCTATACTACAACTACTTGTATATAATTGACCTTCATTTAGAAACTTATTATCCATGAAAGCTTACTTGATATGATAGAAATGATATACTAATTATATCCCCAACATTATATACAAAATAACTAAATCTTGTTTTTGTTCCATAAAATTCATATTCCAATTGTGCATGAGGTAAATTGGGATAGAATTTAATCTATAATATAGGTTGTGGATTACTGCCATATTCATATTATTGGTCTTCTAATCCCTGAACACAGACTGTATTTCCATTTATATACATGTTTCATTCCAATGAGCAATATGTTTTATTTACTATCTAATGTAGAGATTTTAAACATCTTTATTTAGAATTTCTCCTAAAAGTATGATCATATTATAAATGGAATTTAGAATATAATTTATGTTTGATTTGTTGATTGTTTTTTAATGTTTATTTGTATTAAGAATCCATGCTATCATTATTTAATAGATTAAAGAGATTGTTTCTAGATCCTTTTGATTTTCTACCTACAACTCTGTGCCAACTATGAATAAAGGAAGTTTTACTTATTCCTCTCAAATCATTGTGCTATCCTTTATCTTGTTATACTGCAGTATTGAATAAAATAGATAATGAATATTCTTGATGAAATTCCCCAAATTCAAAGAGAAATTGTTCAGCAGTTCCCAAATATGTAATGTAGGTTTCTTTCTAGTCTCTCTTTATCAAATTAAATAAGTTCCCTTCTACTTTTACTTTTCTGACCATTTTTAACATAAATAAATATTAATTATACTAAATATTTTTTCTGTATCCACTTCATAGCCACAGGAGTTTTTTGTCATCTCATGTATAAATAAAGTGAATTACACTTATTTGAATATTTAGACTGATTTGCACACTTGTAAAAAATCTAATTTAGATTTTGATTCAATTAACCAATATTTTGATATGGGTTTATGGGTCTAAATTCATAATAATATTCATCAGTAATTTTTCATTCTTGCAAAATTTTGATGAAGTTGTATATCAGAGCCATGTTAGCCTCATGAAATGAATTGAAATAAGTTCATTTTTCTATTATCTGGAAATATTCGCAGAAGACTATTATGATAATGCAATATAAATCCAGTATTTATGGTGGAATATATAGATTTTTGAAGAGATACAATTTAATTAAAATAATTAAAATAATTTCTTCTCTCCTTTATCAATTATAGAACATTTTGAATTCAAAGGAAATGGTTGAAAGGGCTCATTCTGCAAAAAAAAAATATATTTTTT
Organism: Cabassous unicinctus; assembly: GCA_029593785.1. Taxonomy (NCBI): domain Eukaryota; kingdom Metazoa; phylum Chordata; class Mammalia; order Cingulata; family Chlamyphoridae; genus Cabassous; species Cabassous unicinctus. The sequence continues at coordinate 78,875 of JAQZBX010000510.1, read as the reverse complement.
TGATGAGCTCGTTTTTATTCAATATCGTATGACACATACTTCTGTTGTCAATAATCACAATAACAATTACACTTGTGAAAAAAACAATAAGTGACCCCCCAAATTTTGATACTCTAACAAGAGTAAGTTTGTAGTGGTATGTGAAAAAATAATCAACATAAGTTAACACTGAGATGAGAAACATGTTGGAATTAACTTACAATGTCTTTAAAGCAGCTACTATGTAACTGCTCTGATAATCAATGGTAAATGCTTCTGAAGTGAATGTGAAAAAAGTATCAATAAAGAAATAGAAAATAGAAAAAAGAGTCAAATGAAATTTTATAACAAAATTACAGTAAAAAATATTCATTTAAAATTATTCAATGTGTATCTGTTCAATAATAGAATGAAGACTATAGATGCAAGAGAAAGAGAACTTGATGTTAGACCAATAGAAAAGACATAATTTGCAAAACAGAATAAAAAGATTGAAAAAGAAACAATACATCAAGTCCTTTGAAACATTAACCGACGTTCCATCATTATCATCATATCATCACACTCTAATAGAGAGGAGAAAGTGCAATGGTGAATTTATATTTGAAGGAAGAAAGACTAACAAGTTCATATTCTGATTATCAACAAAATAGACTGAATCATTTAAGGAAGGACAATGAAGTTCTCAAGAGTTTTCTTTGAAGTTGATGTGAATTTAGTAGCCTGAATAATGGCCCCTAAGATGCCAATTCCTTATGGGACTGTACCATTGCATTGTAAAGTTTTGCAGATATGATTAAGTTAAGAATCTTATGAAGAAGCAATTATCCTGATTATGAAGGTAAACCCTTAATGCATCACATAATTTTCTATATGAGAAGAATTGGCATAGTCAGAAGATGAAAAGTTAATGTGAACATGGAGCCATAAATTGAGGTGATACAGCCACAAGTAAAGGAAAACTAGCAGCTTTCAAACCAGGAAGAGGAAAGGAAAAATATTCCTTAAAGCCTTGATTTTGTGCCAGTGATAATTGATTTCAGACTTCAGGCTCCAAAGTACAAGAGAACACATTTATGTTGTTTAAAGACAGCAACTCTCTGGTAAGTTATTATACCATCCATAGTAAACTAATACATGAATCCTGAGAACTGCTGGCCATTTCCAAATGAAATATCAATCTGCTTCTTAGAAAAGAAGCTTCTTGGAACCATCCTTCAAACTTTTCATAGCCCACCCATATGATTTTTATAGTAGCTTTGAAAAATATCATATTATCATATATAAAATCTAACTTTAGATACATATTTCATTGTTGTTAATTACATTCACAATGTTTTGCTACTATCACTATCATCAATTACCAAAACATTTCCATTGTTCCAAATAAGAAGTCTGTACACGTAAGAATTGCCTTTTTATTCTCTATATCCTTCCCATTCACTAGTTACCTAAATTCTAGTTATGACTCTAAGAATTTGTTTATTCAAATTATTTCATATCAGTGAGATAATATAATATTTGTCCTTCTGTGATTGGCTTATTTCACTCAACATATTTCAAATTTCAGAAGAAAACTTCCTCAATATGATAAAGGGCATATATGAAAATCTCATATCTACCATCCTACTTGATGATGAAATACTGAAAACTTTCCCACTAAGATCAGGAGCAAGACAAGAATGTCCACTGGCACTACTGTATTACAACATTTAATTGTAAATTCTTTCCAGAGCAATTATGCAAGAACAATAATAAAATAGATAAACACTGGAAAGGAAGAATTGTAAATTTCCCTTTTGGCAGATGACATGACTTATATACATGTAATATTCTGAAAAAATTTGACAACAAAGCTCCAAGAGCTAACAAATGAATTCAGTAAAATGGTGGGGTACAAGATCAACACCCAGAAAATATTTAGTGTTTCTATATACAAGCAAGGAACATTCAAAAAAATAAAAACAAGAAGAATCTATTTACAGGAGCAGATGTGGCTCGAGCAGTTGAGCACTCACCTTCCACAAGGGTGTTTAGGGGTTCAGTTCCTGGTGCCTCCTGAAAAAATGAAAAAAAAAAACAACAAAGAAAATAGATGGAAAAAAAAAACAACTCAGGGAAGCTGATGTGACTCAGGGGTTGAATGCTGGCTTCACACATATGAGGTACCGGGTTCATTTCTGGGTACCTCAAAATAAATATCTATCAATATAAAAATTTTAAAACAATATCATTTGAGGAATGTATAAGATTGTGATTTTAATAAAAGTCATTTATTATACACTTTAGATAGATCATTTGGTATGTGAATATATTTCAATAAAACTGCTTAATAAACAAATAAATAATGGTGCAAGAATAACCAGAAATTGAAGCTATGTCCATCAAGGGAAACATAGATAGATTGAGAGGTGAGGAATTTTCTTGTTTGTTTTCTATTTTTTGTTTATTATTATTATTGAAATAATTAAAATGCTCTAATTAGGACTGAAATGATGAATGCACACCTTTGTGATTATAACAAATACCACTGATTGTACACTTTGAATTGTATGTTTTATAAATATTTATTGATGAAATTTATTTGTTTAAAAAATCCTTTTAAAAAGCAATGCAAATAATCAAATATATAGGAATAAATCTAAAAAGATGTAAAGGACTTGTACACAGTAAACTACCAAACATCATAGTAGACTTAATAAGTGGAAGGACATTCCTTGTTCATGGATTGGAAAACTAAGTGTTGTTAAGATTTCAAATCTACCCAAAGTAATATAAAGACTAAGTGCAAAACCAAACAAAATCCCAATGTCTTTCTTCGAAGAATTGAAAAATGCAATCATCAGATTTCTACAAAGGGGTTAAAGGGCCCCAAATAGTCAAAGCCATTTTGAAAAAGAAGAATTAATTTGGAGGACTCACATTTCTCCATCTTAAAACTTATTACAAATCCACTGTAATCTAAAAAGCATGGTACAAGCACAAAAATATATATATAAACCAATGGAATAGAATTGAAAACAGAAATGAATTCAAACATTTATGGCCACTGAATTTTGACAAGGGGGCAAAGACTACTCAAATCAAGAATAGTCTTTTCAAAAATTGGTCCTGGGAAAATGGATCTCCATTTGAAAAAAAAAAAGAAGAGAATCCTTACTTCATACACTTATGCTTTTCCTGGTTTCTTAAAATAATGGTGGTGAGATCAAATATGTCCAATTAGAGAACAGCAGGCTACACTCCTTCAGAAGATGCAGGAAAGCAGAAAGCTATTGGGGTATAAGGAATCTCTGGGGCTACAGGGGTAATTGGAGAGGCTGGCTGAGAGTTGGGGCTCAGCTGGGCACCAGGGAAGTGGCAGGTATTGGGGCGATCAGATTGGCAGTGTAGTTCTAGCAAAGAACTTGGGGAGCAACAGGCAGTGGGGTGATCAGGCTAGAGTGGGAACACTCAGCCTGGCACTGCAGAAGAGAGAGTTATGAGATGACTAAGACAGTGATGGGGTTCTCAGCCAGAAAACGGGCAAGTTAAAAGTGGCAGAGTGATCACACCGGTATAGGGGTGCCCAGAGGAGGAATGGAGGAGCAGCCATTCATGAGAGAAATCAGCTGACAAGGGAGGACCTAGCCAGATGCCAGAAGCATGAGAGGGAGTTATGTTTTAATTTTAAGTCCCTTTCTTCCTCCTGGTAAATGCAGAAATGCGAGCTGAGTTGTGATTAATTGGTGGGCACAGACAGTCAACAAGTAGGAGATTAGCCAGAAGTCTGCAGCTTAAGAGGGTATACATTTAATTTCATTTTTATCCAATTTTCTTTTTTCTTTATTTCTCTTTTTGTTTTTCATTCTTTTTACTTATCTTCTCCTCTTCTTTATATCTTTATTTATTTTCTTATTTTTCTTCCTGTTTTCATGCCTTTTTTTACTTTTTATTTTTTCTTTCTTTTTACTTTTATTTTTTATTTTTTTGTTCTTTTCTTCCAGTTAAGCAAGGGTATTTTTAAGAGTTAGAATAAGTTGAATCAATTGTCACAGCAGAACCTAAACACAAAGCTGAAAAAATAGAACCCTAGGCAGGAGAGAAACTGACAAACAGAAAACACATCAAGATAAACATATGCTTAAACAGCAGCAAAAATTAAAAGCCATTCTAAGTAACAGGAAGATATGACCCAGTTAAATGAACAAAATATAATTAGGTGGAGATGAAGAATGAGGAAAACTAATCAAAGATATCCAATTAAATCTATCAAATCAATCCAATGAGTTGAGGAAAGACATAAAGGATATTAAGAAGACACTGGGTGAACATACCGTAGAATTTGTTAACATATGTAAAAGGCAGGTCTTATGGTAATGAAAGGCACAATGGAAGAAATTAAAAATAAACTAGAAACATACAAGAAAAATTTGAAGAGGCAGAGGAAAGAATAAGCAAAGTGGAAGACAAGACATATGAAATCACAAAGATAGTAGAACAGATATTTAAAACAATAGAAGAAAATCAGCAGGGACACACAGCATTAAATGGTAGCACAAAATGCACTATCATATGCATTATAGGTGTCCAGGGGGAGAAAAGAGCGAAAATGGGCAATAAGATTGTTTGAGAAAATAATGACTGAAAATTTCCCAATTCTCATGAGGAACATGGATATACAAATCCAGTAAGCACACTTTACTCCAAACAGAACAAATTCTAGCAGTCTTACTCCATGACACATACTAATCAGATTGTCAAATGCCAAAGAAAAATAGAAAATCCTGAAAGCAGCAAGAGAAAAATATCCATCATATGTAAGGGTTACTCAATAACATTAAGTTCTAATTTCTCATGTGAAACCTTGGAGGCAAGAAGGCAGTGGTATAATACATTTAAACTGCTTAAAGAAAATTCTTCCAGACAAGAATTCCGGAGCCACTGAAATTGTCCACAATAATGAGAGAGAGATCAAAATATTCACAGACCCCAAAATTGAGAGACTATTTCATCAAGAGACCTGCCCATCAAGATATATTAAAGGGAGTACTGCAATATGAAAGTAAAGAACAGGGGAGAGAGAGGGTTGGAGTAGAGTGCAGAAATGAAGAATTTTAATAAGGGTAACTAAAAGTGTAAAGCATGAAACCAAAACATGATGTATAAAATCCTAAAGAGAATCTCAGCAAGATGGCAGAGTAGGGAACAACATGCTGCACTTTCCTCTAGCAACTGTGGGAAAGCAGGCAGGCTTGCCAGGTATAAGGGAAGCCAGGTTGTTGTGGCAGTGATAGGAGAGGGTGGAAGGAGAAGGGAGTGCCACAGCAGGACACCAGGGAAAAAGAAAGCCAACCAGCTGGTCCCAGAGAAGAAAAGAATGTACCAACAAGGCCTGGCAAAGAGGAAAACCACCCAGTCAGTCATGAGGGGAGCCATGAAGCTAGCTGTGTGGGAGAAGGGGGCTGCTGAAGAGTGATCCCACATGTGGGCCTATGTCCAGTTTTCTTAGGGTAAGGGGGAGCTGGGTGAAATGTGGGGAGAGCTAAGGGAATTAAAAAAAAAGGTTTTTCCTCTCTTTCTTCTCTGTTTCCTACTTTTTCACTTCATCTAGGTAGAAATGAAAATTTTTTATTAAGAGTATTTAAAAGGGTAAATAGTGAGACAAAAACATTTGACATTTAAAAGCCTAAAGAGAATCTGTAGGTACTGGTATAGAAGCTGGATGTGAGGCGACAGATTGGCATGAAGAAGCCGATAGAAAGAAGTACACTAGTGAATCGCTGGTGCATTGAGAGGGACGTCTGTTATGTTTTTCTCTCCCTTTCTTCACCTGCATACCTGCAGAGAGAATGGTTGTGGGTTTATTAATTGGCCAAAACAGGCAGCCTGAAAGGAGGAGCCTATCTGGTCATGGTAGTCTGAGACGGAGACCCTCATTTTTTGTTTTGATTTGTTTTGTTTTGTTTTGTTTTTTCCTTTCCTCTCCTCTGTCTTATCTTCTTTCCTATTTCTCCTGTTTTTCCTCTTTTCTTTCTTCTTTTCTGATTTCTCTTGACTTATATTTCTTTTTTTCTTTTTCTTTTCCCCTCCATTTTATCGTTTACTTATTTTAATTTTATGTTCCTGTTTCTTTTTTCTCTTTCCTTCCATATTCTTTTTTCTTCCTTTTATTTTTCCGTCTTCTTTTCTTCCTTCCTTTCTATCTTTCCCTGTTTTGTGTTTTTTCTTCTCTTCTCACTTATCTGGACTTTCCTTTTCTTTTTTAATGTTTCTTTTTATCACCCTTTAAAATTTGTATTCTTGTATACTGTTTTCTCTTCTTATTATTTATTATTTTTTATTTGTTCATTTTCATTCTTTTCTTTTAATTCTTTTTCAAGTCTTCATTCTTTCCTATTTGTTGATCTAATATTTTTTTTCCATTGAAACTGGGTAGCTACAAGGATATAAAATAAGTGGAACCAGTCATATAGAAGATTCCAAACACACACACACACAAAAAAAAACAAAAATAAACCTCACATTAATGAAGTGAATATGCCCAGCAAGATAAAAAGTTGACTATACATCAGTAAAAATTTACAAGACTTACAAAGAAACAGCAAGTCATGACACAGTCTAATGAACAATCTGAAAATCAAGAAGAGAAGCCCAAATTGGACAACTCATATCCAAACAAACATCCTTGACAAAGGATATCAAGAAAACACTGGGGGGGGGGGAATACTGAAGAAATTATAAACATACAAAAAAAGATAATGGACCTTATGGTGATTAAAGGCACAATGCAAGAAATTAAAAATACACCGGAAGTACATAACCACTGACTTAAACAGGCAGAAGATATAATAAGTGACACTGAAGATGAGACATTCCAAATCACACAGATAATAGAACAGATAGAAAAAATAAAATGAAAAAATCAGTAAGAGCACAGAGAACTGAATGACAACATGAAATGCACAAGCATATGCATTATGAGTCCAGAAGTTGAAGAGAATAGAAAGTGGACAGTAGGAGTGTTTGAGGAAATAATGACTTAAAATTTAGCAAGTCTTAAAAGGAACAGTAAATACATGTCCAGGAAGTACAAAGTACTCCAAGCACAATCAATCCTAACAGATCTCCTCTGAATCAAAACTTAACAAATTATTAAAATTCAAGAGAAAGAATCTTGAAAATAGCAAGAGAAAAGAGATCCATCACATATAAAGGATGCTCTATAAGATTAAGTTCTGATTTCTCATCTGAAAAAATGGAAGTGAAAAGGGAGTGGTAAGACATAGTTAAGGGGCTGAAAAAGAAAAATACCATTCATGAATTCTCTATCCAGCAAAATTGCAATTCAAAAATGAGTGAGTATTAAAAATATTCACAGATAAACAGAAATTGAGAGAATTTATCAACAAGAGTCCTGTCCTCAATATATACTGAAGGGAGTTCTTTAGGGTGAAAGAAGAATACAGGATAGAGAGAGTTGGAGGAGAGTGTAGACATGAGGATTATTGGTAAAAGTAACTAAAAGGATAAAAAAGAAATAAAAATAAAATATGACATATATACTCCTAAAAAATGGTTAAAGTTAGTACTGTCTTTATAGTAATAATAATGAATGCTAAACTCTCCAGTCAAAAGACACTGATTGAGAGAATGGGCAAGGAAATTTGAAGAATCTATAGGCTGTCTACAAGAAACTCACCTTAGACATAAAGACAGAAACAGGTTGCAAGTGAAAGTTTGTAAAAAATTTACCATGCAAACAGTAACCAAAACAAGGCAGGAGTAGCTACACTCATTTCAGACAAAATAGACTTTAAATGCAAATCTCTTGTAAGACACAAAGAAGGACACTATGTATTAATAAAAGTAGTACTCTTTCAAGAGGAATAAACAGACATAAATATTTATGCACATAAATAGGTTTCCCAAAATACTTCAGGCAAATACTGATAAAAATATAGGGAGAAATAGATGTCTCTACCATCAGAGTAGGGGATTACAATACACCATTATCACTATTAGAACTTCTTGACAGAAGCTCAATAAAGAAACAGATAAGTTAAATAATATGTTAGTGCACCTAGATCTAATGGACTTATAAGGAACACTTTACCCCAAATCATCAGGATATACATTCTTCTAGAGTGCTTTTGAATAATTATCCAGAAGAAAATACATGGTAGGTCATAGAATAATACACAAAAAATTTAGAAATTTTGAAATTATACAAAGCAATTTGACCAAAATGAAATGAAGCTGAAAATCAATAAAGGATGGAGACGTGCAATAGACACAAAGATATGGAAGTTAAACAACACACTTTTAAATAATTAGTGGGTCAAGGGAAAAATAACCAGATAAATCAGTAACTACCTCAAAGTGAATTTAAATAAGAACTCAACATATGAAAATTCATGGAATGCAGGTAAATCCGTTTGAGAAGAAAATTTAAAGACATAAATTCCCATGTTTTAAAAGAAGAAATAACTAAAATAAAAGATCTAACTGCACATGTGGAGGAAATAGAAAAAGAAAAAAAGCTGAAGTCAAAGTAAGCAAGAGGAAGGAAATAACAAAGATTAGTGAAATGTTAAATGAAATTGAGAACAGAAAAACACTAGAAAGAATAAATAAAGCAGGTTCTTTGAGTAGATTAATAAAATTGACCAAATTTTTAGCAAGGCTAACAAAGCGAGAGAGATGATGCAAATAAATAAAATATAAATGAAAGGGAGGATATCACCAATGACCCTACAGAAATAAATAGTATCCTAAAGGGACACTTTGGAAAATTGTATGACAATAAGATAGACAATTTAGATTAAGTGGATGAATTACTAAAAAACATACAAGTAACCCATATTGAAAAAAGTAGAAATCAAAGAACTCAACAGACCAATCAAAAGTAGTGAGATTGAATTAGTTATCAAAAACCTCCCAACCAAGAAAAGAACAAGACTAAATGGTATCACAGGTGAATTCTACCAATTATTCCAGAAAGAACTAACACCAACTGTGCTCAAACTCTTCCAAAAAACTGAAGAGGAGGGAACATTACCTAACTCATTCTGTGATGCCAAAATCACACTAATACCAAAACTACATAAATATGCTACAAGAAATCCACAGACTAAATTCTCTAATTAACTTAGAGGCAAAAATCCTCAACACAATACATGCTAAACTAATCCAACAACACATCAATCAAATTGCTGCATGACCAAGTGGGTTTTATTGCTGGTATGCAAGGGTGGATCAACCGAAGAGAAGGAAATAATGTAATACACCAGGTTAACAGATCAAAGGAAATATAATCACAAAATCATTTCTATCGATGCAGAAAAAGCATTCAACAAAATACAGCATCCTTTTTTTCTAATAACACTTCAAACATAGGATTGGAATGGAAATAATTCAATATTTTAAAGGGCATATAAGGTAAACCCACAAGTAACTTCATATTCAATGGTTAAAAGCTAAATATTTTTCCTTTATGATCTGGAACAAGATAAGGATGCACACCGTCATCACTCTTATTTTACATTGTACTAGAAGTACTTGTTCAAGTACTTTGGCAAAAAAGAAATAAAATACATCCTAATTGGAAAGGAAGAAATAAAATGTTCACTATTTGCAAATTACATGATCCTATATGTAGAAAGCCCTGAAATACCTACAGCAAAGCTTCTATAGCTGATAAATGAATTCAGTAAAGTGAAAATATATGAAATCAGCAGAAAAAAAATCTGTAGCATGTCTGTACACTAATAGTGAGCCATCTGAGGAAGAAATCAATTTAAAAAATCCACTTACAATAGGAAAATTCCATACCACCTTTTATCCTCCCCCACTTAGCATTGATATAGTACATTCTTTGGCATTTCTATAAAAATATTACAATGTTTACTATTATTTATAGTTACATCAGTTGTATTTTCCTGTGTGTCTCCACATTCTTAACACGTTGTAATAGAGGAACATCCTTGTATTTGTACTATTAACCACTATCATCATCCACCATTGAAATCGCTATGTTATACAGTCTTTAAATCAGGGGTTCTTACTCTTTTTTGTTCCACAGACCTTTGCCAGTCGGGTGAAAACCACAGACCCCTTATTAAGTCCATGCTATACAGCGTATTATCTAATAAATATATCACAATGACACCAACATATCCCTACAAGAATAATATTTTTATAATTTAAATTCAACGTCACAGACCCCTTGTTAAGAATCCCTGATCTAGATTATCCTTTAGATTTCTTTCTATTGACATTAATCTCTCTAGACTATTACTATCAGCTAATACACATTTATAAATTGGCAGTGTTAAACTCCCTATAATGTGTTACCATCAACTCTATCCATTTCCACATATTTACAATCTACCTTATTAAATATTTTAAATGAATTCAATGTCAGCTCCCATTCTCAACCCACATTCTATCTCCTCATAAGCTATACTCTATAGCTTAACTCCATGAGTTTACCCATCATATTTAGTGCATATTATTGAGATCATACAATATTTGTCCTTTGCTTCTGGCTTATTTCATGCAACATAATGTCCTCAAGGTTTACCCATGCATCCTGACTTCATTTTTCTTGCTACTGAATCATATTTCAACATATGTCTATACCACATTTTGATTATCTGTTCATTAGTTGATGGACACATGGATTGTTTCTATCTTTTTTAAAATTGTGAATAATCCCAGTATGAACATCTGTGTACAAATATCTCTTTATGACCTCAATTTCAGTTCTGAATATATTCCTAGCAGCAGGATTGCTAGATCATAAAATAGTTCCCCAAGACTGTCTTCCACAGAGCATGCAACCTTTTACATTCTATCCAACAGTGAAGGAGAGTTCATATTTCTCCACATCCTCTCAAGCACTTGTAGTTTTCTGGGTTTTTTTAATCATGGTAATTCTTTAAGATGTAAAATGATATTTCATTGTAGTTTAGATCTGCATTTCCATAATAACTAGGATGTTTTTTGAGCATTTGTATTTCTTCTTTGAAAAAAATCTATTCAAGTCTTTTACCTATTTTTTATTGGGCTGCTTGTATTTTATTGGTTTTTGCTAAGGCAGCACCACACTCACCTGGTACTAAAATTTATTTTAACATGCTGGGCTGCTGAAAGAAGACACCATAAAATAAGTTAGCATTTTAAAGTTGAAGTTTATTAGTTTACAGACTTGCAGTTTTGAGGCTGAATGAAATGTCCAAATTGAAGCATCATGAGACAATGCTTTCTCCTTGAAGATGGGCTTCCAGTGATCTTGGACTCCTCTGTTACATGGTAAGGCACATGGCAGTGTCTGGTCATCTTACCCTTCTCTTTTGGGTTTCATTGCTTTTAACTTCTTGCTTCCCTGGCTTTCTCTCTCTCTCTCCATATTCATCCCCTATATAAATGACTCCAGTGAGAGGATTAAGACTTGACCTGGGCCATGTCTTAACTGAAATAAGCTAAACAAAAAGCCATACGTAAATAGGTTTACACCCATAGGAATGGATTAGCTTTAAGAACATGATTTTCTGGGATACACACCATTTCAGACAGCCACACAGCCCAGAAAAGTAATGGATAACTACATGACAGACATTTAGTTGCCATCCTGGACACAGTGGTGGAGATGTACATAACATCAATGATGGAGGGCTGACTGAGTAGATACTACATCAGAGTGTGGATTCTAGTGTCCATTTGGATAATATGAACCAATATGATATTCCCATCAGTGACACTGAAAAGAGAATGACCATATAACAAGAAAGAGGAAAGGATTCATTAGGTCATATAAGAAAAGAACAAGACTTACATGATTTGACCTACTTAACAGTTGCAAACAGGTCACAATGTTACCAGATACATAGCTAGCACTCAATAAATATTAGCTTCCATCAAGATGATTATGATTTATGTTGCTGTGGTGACTGTGTTTTTTTAAATTATCATTCTTTGTAAATGAAATGGATTCAGGGATGGAGTCTTTTCCATCACTGCTTTGTTGAAATCTGTACAAAAATATTTAAAATATTTGGGAGGCTGGGACCAAATAGTGTGATAGGAAAGAGCCTAGAAGTTTCTTTACTTCTACAATTAGGCCATTAAAATTCACACAATAAGTAAAAAATAAGCATAAATGATTATTCTATTATATCTGAATAAGTTTAATGGGAAGGAATTCAAAGTAATACTGTTATATGTATAACTCTAGAGGTGCATCCATAAGGCAGGAGACTTTCCTTAACGAAAATTAATACCTGGCTGGTACCTTAAAATGCAGGACCATTTAAAATTTGATAATAGAGAAAACTTGAGGCACTCAAGAGCAATAAAATATTGTTCTAGTGGAAGTGGAGATGCCACCACGGAGGGGGCTTCAGAAGGTAGTGTTCAGAGTCTCTATGCTAAGCTCAGAAGTGCCTTTGCAGCTGCAGTCCTCCATAAGAATGACCAAAGATAAAAGTGAACTGGTACAGAAAGCCAAACTTGCTGAGCAGGCTGAGCGCTATGATGTTATGCCGGCAGCCATGAAGGCAGTCACCTAACAGGGCACGCACTTTCCTATGAAGGGACAGCTCTGCTCTCTGTTGCCTACAAGAATGTAGTAGGTGCCCACTACTCTTCCTGGCATCATCTCCAGCACTGAAAAGAAATACAGGAAGAATGAGATGCAACAGCAGATGGGCAAAGATTACCATGAGAAGATAAAGAAGTAACTGCAGGCAGCTAGGCCATGTAATTGTGCCCAGTTGTTTGGTAAAGCAAGCACTGGGCTAATTGTAATACAAGGTTATTTATGGACTTTAGTCATCAGAGAGTTTACTGCATAGATGGCTGATTGCATCTACAATCACCCAGGGAGATTGCCATTAGCAATGAGTGAAGCTTTATCCAATCAGGTGAGTGCCTTAAAAGGGGAAGTGATTTCAACATTCAGAGAGACTTTCCCAGCTTTTCTTTGGACAACCAACATCTCCAGGGAACTCATCAAGGACCTTCATCAGACTTTCATCAGAGTCCCTTGTTTGCAACATGCCTGTGGAATCTGGATTTGTGTATTCCCACTGTCACATGAGAGAATTTTTTAAAATCTCATACTATTTACAGATATCATCTGTTGATTCTGTTTCCCTAGAGAACCCTAATACATATACTTATTCATTAATTTATTTATTTGTACTCATTTATCAATTAGCAAATAAATTTTTTGAGGAATGCTAAGGATGGAAAATACAGAGATGTATACATAAAACTTCCCCTCAAGATGTTTACAAATAAAAGATATAGACAATCAGATCACCAATATTCAGTGAAAGCTATCATTACAGTGAATTGCTTGCAATGGAGTGGGTTCAAAAATAAGTGCATTTAATTTAACTGGGTCTGGAAATGATAAAAAGGAAAGGAACTGTGATATTAATGTAAGCAGGTATCAGGAGAAATATTCTGCAAGAAGTGAAATTTAAATGTAGATATGAAAAATGACTCAAATTTAGAACTAGAAAGATATGTGAGAATATTACAGGCAGTTTAATATTTTGGTAGCCGTCCAACCAATATTATAAATATTCTAAATTTATTTAGAGAGTAAATTGGTTATTACACAGGATTAAATGTAGTGAAAAATGACTGATAACATAAAACAATCCATCTAACTGAGAGAATGTAGCTCAGATTTCATATTTGCATTTCATGTTAAAATCACAATAAAAGAAAACAAACAAGAATAGTATAAACAAGGTTAATTAAAGTCACATTCTGACCACCTCTGATCACCTTTTATTCCCTTGGATGGCCTCTGTTGAATTACAGCAGCACTACTGAGCTATACAGCTTTTCTCCATCATAAAATAATTGCTATAATGTTATTATGACCAGATATATGGACATGCTAGACATTTGTCCAGCTCTGCATACTTAGTCTACAGAGAGTTAAAAAACTATGACTGGCAGAAGGAGGGTAGATGTTATCTCAAAAGCCTGCATGTTTAAGGAGAGGAAAATAGAATGGTTACATGCAGAAAAGCTAAAATAAATAGGTGATTTAGCATTAATTTCCATGTGCAGATGAACATAAATGTAGGAAGAAAGAAGTTGCCTATAATCCAAATATATTTATAATCAAAGGGCTTGTTTAGAAACTCAGTTTCCATGAATACTCTCCTGATACTAAGAATGATGCAATTAAATGTACTTCCAACATTATGTATAAAATAACAATTCCTTATTTTTTCCTTAAAATTCATATTCCAATTAGTAATGAAGTTAAGTCGACTGCATTGAATTCACAATTAGGCTTGTGGTTAACTGGCATCTTCACATTATTTGTCTGTTAATCCATGTACATGGAGTATATTTCCTTTATATACATCTTCTTTTATTCTTTTCAGCAATATGTTCTATGTAGTTTGAATTATAGCGGTTATAATCTTCTTTCTTTAGAATGTCTCCTAAATATTTGATCACATTATAAATATCATTTAATATTTATTTTTTTTTGAGTTGTTGCTGATTGTTTTTCTATATTTATTTGTATTTAGGACACATGGTAAAATTACCTTTCAGATTATGGCAATTTTTTCTAGATTGTTTTGATTATCTATGTACACATTCGTGCCATATATGAATGAAAATAGATTTACTTATTCCTCTGAAATCTATATACTAATCTTTTTCTTGATGTACTGCACTATGGAAAAAAGTACATAGTGAATATTCTTGATGTATTTCCCAAATTTAAAAGAAATTGTTCAATACTTCTATAGTGCGTATGATAGATATATGTTTTTTCATGGATTCCTCTGGTAAGATTAAAGAAATTCCCTTCTACTTTTCAATTTCTGAGAAATTTTAATATAAATAGTGGTTAACTTTTATCAAATGCTTTTTCTGCATCTATTTATAAGATCACAATTTTTTTCTCATTTAAGATACTGATAAAATGGATTACATTTATTTCAATATTTAAATGTATTTGTACTTCTGGAATAATCCAATTATGCAGTTTTTTATGTTTCTGGGCTCAGTTTACAACTATTATGAGTTAGATTATTGGGTGTAATTTCATAAGATATATTCATCTATAATATCTATAATATCTATAATGTTCCATTCTTGCAATGTATTTATGAAGTTGAATATAAAATTTATATTGACTTATGCAATGAATTGACAATGTTTCATTTTTCTGTTATTTAGAAACATATGCAGAAGATTGGTATTATATATATATAAACATATGTATTTGTATTTAAAAGAATCCATATTTACATACTGAAATTAAATAACCTTTAGTAGGGATAAATTTTCATTAAAATAACTGAACAAAATTATTCTCCCATTTATTAATTGAATTGCCTCTGATTTCTAAAGAAACATTTGAAAAGGGTTCAATAAGCAATAAAATGTTTTTTGCAATTTGATATTATATTCAATATCATAGGGCATCTCCTTTTTCATTATTTATCCCAGTAACAATAGCACTTGGGAACAAAACCAGAAATATCCCCT
Organism: Cabassous unicinctus; assembly: GCA_029593785.1. NCBI lineage: Eukaryota > Metazoa > Chordata > Mammalia > Cingulata > Chlamyphoridae > Cabassous > Cabassous unicinctus. The sequence continues at coordinate 63,380 of JAQZBX010000510.1, read as the reverse complement.
AAAATTTTCTGATACTCTGTCATGGGCAATTTGTAGTTGTAAATGATGTTATAGGATCATATTTATTGATAAATTTGATAAATTTGTCTGTTAATTAAATAGAAAAATATTATGTGTTTTAAATTATCCAGTGATAATTTATGTTTTTAATTAGAAATTATTAAATGCAATTGAACTCATTACATTGAATTATTAGCTTAAAGATGCTACTCACATTTTCACATTTAATTGCCAAATAAATTATTTCTTATTTGGTATTGAAATGATTATCTAAGAATATTAATCCGATTCTCATTTCCAGCATTAGAGGAAGAAATTGCTCATTTAAATGTAATTTATAGCACATTGTATTTAATGTTTACTGCAGAATAGATTGAAAAATAAAAATTGCATGTTGGAAGCAAAACATTAGATGAGATGGGGAAATATGAAGTATAGAGGATGGAGGAGGTGTTGTATTGGACCATAAACTGGGATTGGAAAGAACAAATGACAACTATTTTCTTCAAGCTCTTTATATCAGTTTAATACTTGTGTACTTTTTATCTTGTAAATTCAGGAATTTTTAGTTTGATAAATAAAATCCTTACATAAGACCAAGATAGAAGTATTATGAAATGTATGAATAAAATTCATGGAATGGATCTTGGAACTAACTTGAATTGGCTCATTTGAGTTATAAAGCCTACAGAAAAGAAATGATTTGTTAATAGTGACAATAAATAAAGAATATCAATATTAATATTGATATTGATACTGTCCACACATCTGCCTGCTTCAAAGAAAAACTCATTTTCTTATATACCAATCTCCCAAAACTCAGTTTTATCCCACTTGTTCTTAGGTGATAAACATGAACTATGTAGAGAATAAGAGTCTGAGAATTGTAACTCCAGTTTCCATCTGCCATGAAGCTATGAAAGCAGACCTAGGTTCAAATGATTGGCCCCAACAACAGATAATCTAGAGTGTGATAGATACTTATGTTGGAAGTGGTCCTATTTATAGAAGAATTTGTGCTCATACAATGGAAAAGAATGGTCAGGGGGAAGTTTTTCTCTCTCAAATACTTCCCTGGAACGCAAATACAGATAAAACCTTCAGTTTTTTTCAATAAAATTCTAAATAATTTTGGTACTAATTCTATTTTAACACCTAGTGGTGTCTAATTATAAAATAAACAATGCTGTATTTAACTGAATAAACAGGATGAATGAATTCAAACTTTGTTTTCAAACTCTGTCTTTTCTTTAGCAACTATAGTGCTGATATTATTTTTTTGCTTTTCCTAAATATTTTGGTAGTTCTTGCAAAACAAGCACAGATGGGAAAAAAACAGGGTGATTTCTCATTATATGGCTGAAGTAATGAAGTTGCATTCTGTGCAAGCACCTTCTTGTTTTATGTATATATTGACACTATGTTATAAAATATTCTTAGTAGAGTACAAAAGTGCTAAACATAAACCTTTGGTAATGTAGTAAATGTAGTGTGGCTCTAAACAAATATGACTAGAATACAGGCACTGTAGTTGGAGATATCAATATTTGGGTCCACTACTTCCTCTCTGAGTGACATTAGGTAACCTCTATATTTAAGAAATGAAAGTGTTATTCATACTGCCTTCCTTGGATGAATGGAAGCACTGAATACTTAATATATGAATAAAGCACTTACAACTCTGCATAGCACAGGAGAAGCACTCAATGAAAGTTAATTTAGTGTAATATCATAAAATCACAAGGACCTTATAATCAACTCTGTCACAAACTAACCTGCCCATTATCCCATATACAGTCTGAGATTTCATTTGTAACTATGAGAGTTTGAAGCTATTTGTAGATCCTAGAAAATATCACATTTTTGGGGATAATCCATTTCTGTGGAATTGGACCCTTTGATTCAATTGGTTTAAGGTGGGGGTGAAGCTTTGATTGGATTACTTCAGTGAGGCATGACCCAGGGTGGAAATTGTTTCTCTTGTTGGAGTCCTTTATAAACAGAAGACTGAACATAAAGACACACAGAACAAAGCAGCCGAGACAGAGAAACACTGAAAGGCTAAGAGAAACATCCTGGAGGCCGAAGGCTGGAATAAGTGCAGCAAAGAAGCACAGAAAGACAACACATGAGAGGCTGAGAAATTGGGCCTGGAAAAGAAGGGAGAGGCCCAGACTTACAAATATCACTAATGCACTATATCACATGGTAAAAGACCAGGATCACCAGTAGCAGACATTTGGTGAAGCATCATCTCTGATGATGACTTAATGTGTACATTTTCATAAACTCAGAATTACAAGCTTTAACCTAACCCATTCCCATTATAAAAGCTAACCGTTTTCTAGTATATTGCTCCCAGCAGCTTTTAGCGAACTAAAACAGTAACCAACCTCAATTCTGAGGATTGTTATATATCTCCCCACCCACCATACATAGAAAAAATATTTAGGGATCACTTAGGGATTAGAATATCCAGAGACTCTTAATGAAATATGTACAACTACATAAAAATACAAACAAGTAACAATATCATGAATATTTGAATATTCCAAAATAAAGTAGACCAAGGATATTTCTTTCCATATATAATCAATATTCTGTGCATGTACATATACATATATGATACATGTATACACATGTGTATTGTTTATTACGGATAAATGAGAGAACTGATTTTAAATAAATGATGGAGTCACAAATATAGTTCATTAAAAAAAATGTTTCCCATATGTAAGTGTATTATTTGCATATTTGATGATAACAGCAGAAAAAAAATACTATACCTTATGGATCAATCCACACACCTAATTATACAAATTCATAATAATCAAAAACTCATCCTCATATTGTGAAACATTTTGCCTCTCCCAATACCTGGCACTGTTTAATGAGATTTTCTTTAATCAATTTATTTATATACACAAAACCCTATAATGCACATGGGCTTATTGCCCCTCTTTTATAGATGAAGTACCAAAGGAAAGAAAATTTAAGTAACAGTTGTTAAATCACTAAGAATTAGTAAAGACAGGAAGGAAATGCTTTCCTTTTGGATCCAAGGCAGAGCATATTGAATTCTGCTCTGGGAATTCAGCACTGCATTTTCCAAGTTTTCAAATGGAGTTAGCTGGGGCTGGTAAATCAAAGCTCATGAGACTAATTGATATTTTTGTTTGCTTGTTTTCAAAGAACAGACTTATTTAATTTGGGCATTTGAAGGAAAATGGAATAACTTTGTTTTTTCTACCAAGGGAGCAGAGAGCCAGACAAGGGACATTTATTCTAAGGACAATGAAGGTAAAATTGTAACTTGGTCCAAATATCTGTAGTAGAGAATTTTATGTTGTATTTAACCACGCTTTATGGTCTTGAGATGAAAGGAAGATGAATCTCTCTGGATACTTTTATGGGCAACTCTTCCTTTTATGTAAATGGAGTTCTAGTGATATGCTGAGGAAAATTTGGAAGGTAAGTTAGTCTATATCCAGTATTTCTTAAAAAAAAATAGAATAGTTTTAATTTTAAAAAATCATTTGAATTATAGGCATGATGATAATGCTATTCTTATGTGAAAAGTTGATTCATTCAACATTATAACCATTGCATTCATAGCATAGCTAAAAGTAATTTTACATAATAATGAATTGTAATCTCTGAGATAGAAAATAGATGAAATGAAATTGAGTAGCTCTTAAATAACTGTTTTTCTATTTACTACTTGTGTTTATTGCCCCTTTAGACTATGTCTCTTTTTATATATATTTTTATTACAAAAGTTATGAACTTACAAACAATCATGTGCATGTGTAAAATTCCCAAACATTGCCCCTTTATCAACACACCACACCATGGTGGGACATTTGCTACATATATGAGATAATGTCTTCAGACTGTTACCAACAACCAAGGTCCATTGTATATATTTGGCACATTATTTCCATATCCCCCATTATCAACACAGTACATCTTTGGCATAGATGCATGAGTTTTACTGTATTGCTGTTAGCAACAGTCCATAGGTATACCAGGTGTATTTTTCCCATACTTATCCAAATTCCCTTCACACTGCAATAGTGATGTACATCCAATCTAGCTTATGGAAGGACACTCTTGCATCTATACCATCAACCACAATTCTCATGCACCTCTGGGTCCTCTGTGCTATTCAGTTTCTAGATTATTCTCTAGCTTTCTTTCTGTTGACATTTAAAACCATAGACTACCATTTCTAGCCACAATCCCATTTATAAAGCAGTTGTTACTCACTATAATTTGTTGTCATCAACTCTACGTATTTCCATACTTTTACAGTAAAGTTAATTAAAGCTTCTACATACATTAAGCTTCAGTAGTCATTCTCAGCCCTTCTCTTATCTCCTTTCAGACTTTCAGTTTCCCTTCTCACTGAGTTCTACTGGAGGAAGCAGAGTTAAAGAACACCACCAAACCCTCTGGCCAAATTATATCACTAATAGCAGTTTCTGCTTGTTCACTTGTTCCCATTGCTTTATACTTTGTCATATCATTAACAGCATTTTCTGTATGTGGAGATAAATTACTGAATCTCACTTAGGCATATGGTTTGATACTGGGCTTCTGGTCTTTGAATGGTCTTATGTTATCAGCTATCAAATTATAAAAAATATAAAGACAAACTTACTTAAATTGGTTACAAAATAAAGAACACTTAAGCAATATTTCTGTTTAAAACGATAAATTAAGTAACATGATAATGAAACAGGCAACCTGGTTAATTTTTGATGTTATTATGGTGCTGATTATTTAACTTCTAGTAATATAAGCAAAATTACATGATCTCTGTGAAAATCAAACTTGCATTTTGAAAACAAGGAAAGTAATCACTTGAATATATATTATAAAGGTCTAATAGTATATGTTAAAAACTAATATATTTCATATAAGTGTATGGAAGATTAATTACCACATTTATCTTCAAAATGAGAACTAATCAAAACTATAGAATGTCTTTATATATCTGAGTTGGATAAACCTATACAGAGAAATAGAAATAAAGATAGAGATAGAGACAGAGATAGAGATAGAGATAAAGAGGTAGAGATTTAGATTTAGATTTGAATGTAGATATAGACAGACATAAACATAGAGATTGTAAGTAAATTAATAGAAAAATATAGAGAGAGCAAGATATAGAGACAGAAATATGTGAAAAGAAACATGTACAATTTTAAAAAAAAATTTTAAACCAATTTTACTTAATAACATAATTAAATTTCAAGATGTCTAAATATATTTCCTTCCAATGCAGAGTGTAGTATTTTGGTAATTTTCCTAAAACTTTTAAAATCAACATGCAGTGGCATTGCAATACTTCTGAGAACAATTATGTGGTAGAGATAGAGTTGAAAATTGGCGAACACATGTAATATATCATATGGTACAACTCAGTAAGAGAATGAAGTGACACATTGTAAAATGAGGGTGGGAACAGACTGCCGTGGGATTAAAGATTTTGTTTGATCTCTCTATGATAATGAATTCCAGGGAGAAAATGGGGAGATTGACCAACCATACAGTTGGAACTGACTTTATTCTCCTAGGGAGAATACACTACATTCAATCTCCCAATCTCCTCTTTTCTCTCATCTTCTTGGTGTTTCTTGTGGCCCTTGTTGGTAATGTTATGATGAGTATTCTCATTTGGTTGGACTCTTGTCTCCATAAATCTATGTACCTCCTTCTCAGTCAACTTTCCATCAAAGTCTTCTTGTATAGCTCCACAATTGTGCCCAAAAAGCCATTGATTTCTTGTCTGGGAAAAATATGATTTCATTTATTAACTGTGGAACTCAGCTCTTCCTCTTCACAACCCTTGTTGCAGCAGAGTGCCTTCTCCTGGCAGTCATGGCTTATGACTGCTATGTGATTATATGCCACCTTCTCTGTTATTGTGTTCTCATGTGCCCTACAGTCTGTGCCTTCATGGTGGCTGGTACCTGATGGGTTCCCTGCTCAATTCTTTGATTCATGTCATATATATTCTGAATCTACCTTACTGCACCAACAGGGAAATCCATCATTTTTTCTGTGATATTCCAGTGCTCCTGAAACTTGTTTGTGTTGATACAACTCTTTATGAGGGTGCAATTTTTATTAATGATATTGTGTTCCTCCTCATTCCAATATCAGTCATCATGGCTTCATATGGGCAGATGCTCTCTACAGTTTTGAGATTAGGATCAAACTTAGGGATAAGAAGGCTTTGGCAACCTGTTCTTCCCATATGATTGTGGTGCCTGTCTTCTATGGGACAGCCATCATCATGTAAATTCTCCCCTAAGCCTATCAAACCGCTAAGTTGGATGAAGTAATATCTGTCTTCTACACTATCATCACCCCATGCTCAATCCCTTCATCTACAGTCTTTGAAATAAAGAAGTGGCTCGTGCCCTCAGGAAATTCCTCAGTAGATAAATCTCTTTAAAATTATCTCTTGAGAATAAGACATTAGTATGGACCTCATAGAGAATATTATTATAACCAATATAGACAAGATAAAACAACCAAACTCTTACTTTTCTGTGGAAAACACATGGACAAACCTTCTCTTGATAAAATGATGTGATTCAGATAGACCCTTCTTTCTGAGCCTTATTTGAGTTTTATAGTATTATTAAACAAAATTTGAAGATGCTAGCAAACAATAAGGAGCGCATGTATCTTTCTTGTTAGACAAGATGAAAAATGCAAAACCACAACAATATTGACTCTATGCTGAATTTTGCACTTATGGTCCCTAAATAGTATTATTATTATACAACATTATTTAAAAATAAGCATTTGTAATAAATTGTTCATAACTTAAGTTTTGTAATCCTTAAGTTAACACATAATTCTGAATATAATATTCTTGTGTGGTCCACAAACATAAATTTTTCTTAGTTCTCACCGCTTGATTTTGGAAGTGATTTTATGCTTTTAAACTAATTGCTAGAAGCACACATATTCTTATGCTATTTAAAAATATTTACCTAATCATTTAAATAATTTGTCTATAAAATAGAGTAATCTACAAAACTATTATTCATTTCTAGGTCCTTTCCTATATATATATATATATATATATATATATAATATATCACATATATATATCATATAAATATATATACAAATATATTGAAATGTATATGGTTATATGTAAATATATCTATATATACATACATACATATATATATGTACATATGAATATCACTCTCACTTCCTGTGGAATCTTTTTCCTGACAAATAACCAAAAATGAAAAAATGTGTTCAATGATATCATTTTTCTTAATATGTATTTCCCAATTAAATATTAGGAGTAATGTACAAATATGTTGTAGCAAAACAGATTTATGCATATATGTAAGATTACTTGTATGCAACACAGTTATGAAGAAAATTTAAGATATTTTCAATTTTAAATTGATTTTGGAAGTGGAAAAGGAGCCCTGTTAGAATTTTAATAAAAATTTAGTAATTTAGATACATACCGCCGAAATTGTGGGTCTGCCTTGTAACTTACTTCTTTAGGATACTGTCATAATGACTTTTAGCCATGTAATACTTCTGGTTATATAATTGCATACATATTAAGCTGATTAATTTTCTTTTAATATTAATGAAAAATCACCAATACATTATCTCTCATAAGTTAATATTATCATTTTTGATATATATGAATTTTCAACTTTCATTTTTGAATTTCCTTAGTATGTATCATCACTCCACATTATTTGATTGATAATTCTATAATTTCTTGGCAGTAGTTAGTCATTTCCTTTTATATTTAACTTAAAATTCAAACTTCAGCAAGTTATATGTATGCAATTCTATGTCTAAAATCCATCTACTTAATTTTGCCTCCTGTATTTAATAATCAATGAGTTGCATCTAATTTTCAAAACATTAGTTGGACAGAACTAGCTTGCAAGAGCAATAGCAAAACCAATTATAGAAATGCTGCTCAGTAATACAAACATTGTTATTTTGAAGCTTCATAATATTTGTTAATATTTGTGATTGTTTATCTCTGCTTCCACATTTTAAAAAGCACATCCTATGGCTTATTAGTTGCATGACAATTATCCTTTTAGGAATTTTCTAGAGCAATGATCCTTCGATGCATGACTCTGATCGAAGAAGTTGTTTAATAAATAAGAGCTAAAATAAATGGAAATATATGTTAAAATTTTTCCTGCAAAAATTATTTATTTGCATCATACAACCATCGTTTCAGTTTAAGTAATAATTTCATTTTTTTCACATTCACCAGATAGCCAATATTTTAAAACTGTAACATAATTCTAATAGCAATAACCCAAATTTACATAAATTGATGTGGAATAAATAGCCTAATTCTTTTTTCTGACTTGCCCCAGACAGTCTTTAACCCACTCTACATGATATACGGATCCTCTATTTAAGTAGAAAAGGACTAATCAGGTATATTTGAACATATTGCCCCTTGTTTCTGTATCTCTGCTAACTCTACTTCCCCTTATGTAGATACTGCTTCTCCTCCTCCCTTAGTAGCATGTGGATTTTGATTAGCCTGTCAATAACACAATCCTAACCTATCATGAAATGAATAAATATATTAACCAGGACCTGAAAATGTATTTCTCTTAATGTTTATCCACAATTACTGATGTAGGAATTAATATATATTCAAGTCAGGATGAAATTTTCCCTTTCCTGGGATTTTTATATTTTGAACTATTTGATAAACTAGAGGGCCCCAAATTACCCTTCTAAGGAATGTACTCTGCTTGTCAAAGATTGTAGATATCCCTTCAAATTCTTTGAAAACCAGCTAAACCAATATTTAAAATTGGCAGTTGACAAATGTTAATATAAATTCCAATAGGAAGTTTTTTGAACTTGCAAAAATGGGGCTACGTTTACCCCAGGAATGATCAGATGGCAACGTGAAGACCCTGTGCCTCACCTAGGAGAGGATTCCAACCATTTACCACCCTCCTCAACTTTAGTTTTTGCCCATGTCTGTTGTTCGGCAGGATGCTGTGAACACTCAGTTTGCAGGGCCTTTTATAATAATAGCTGCTCTATTTTATGAGGAATAATTCATGACGTTTAACTGCCAAGTCTTAAAAATACATTATTCTAATTTTGATACCTCATATGGATTGGATTTTTTCCCTCAATAAGATATATTTACGTCTTAAAACCCATTCTTATGAATGTGATCCTATTTAAAACTAGGGACTTTGAAGATATCATGAGGCCAAACTGGAATGGAATGGAAATATGACTGGGATCCATATCAGGAAATTAAATTTGGACAAAGGGAGAGAGAAATAGAACAAGCCACATAGAGGTAGAGATTGAATTGCGTTATGAATTGCCACTGCCAGAAATCTCCTGATTTCAGCCAATGCATGGTGCTGACAAGACCTTAATAAGGAGTTCTAATGTTCAGAATTTTCATTAAGCCCCCCAATAAATTTCTGGCATTTTAAGCTGCCCAATTTTTGGGATTTGTTGAGAAAAGCCCTATGAAACTAAGAAAGCACCTACATCCAGAATAGGCAATATTTTGCATGTATTCATCTCTCATCTAGCAATATACAAGAATATTCATTAACCTCCTTACATTGTTAACATTTCATAGTTTCTAAAATTTAAAATATATTTAAATTTGCAAGTTTTCAAGATGATAGAATTCTTAAATGCATAATGCCACATTTTAAAATTGCATTTTAAAAAAGACTTTTCTATTCTTTACATGTGAATATTATTTTAGACTGGTAAGGTATTTGCAAGTCTCTGTTTACTATAGTGTTTAGTTTTTCTGCTACCTCAACATGTAAAACACCTGGATAGATTTTCATAAGATGTTTAAGAGAAGGGTGCATAGTTTAACTTCAAACATGGATAGTAGGCAATGAGAAATTAAATTTGGAGTTAATGCTTAGAAAGTTATATATCAACCACAGCAAACAAATATTACCTCAAAAGACAGTAGGATACTCTCTTTTCATAAATTGAAATATAAAGGAAAGAAGATAATACTAAGTCCCAAGAAGTGATGTGCTGAATTTCATCTATTAGTTTACATTTAACTTGCTAGATGAACACAGAAAATATATATATATATATGCAATTCTGCTTAAGACACTTATTGTTAAACTGTAGTTCTGTTTAATCACACTCCTGAATCATTTCAGGTAAGTTACTGTCTTCAAAATTTCTTAAACTCAAGATTTATTCACTGAAAAGCATTTTGTTACATTTAGGTTCTAGAACTTACGGTTAATTAGTTTGCACGAGTTTTACCATTTTTTCCCCTAAGTTGAATGTTGATACATTTGTTCCTTTATTGTTTATTATGTTTGATAAAGGGCTTTGAATAAAAATACATTTTGGTGGTGTCCCATTCATTTATATTTTTGCTGTGAATTAATAATATATATGTTATATATGTAAACATACTATTAAAAATTAGTAAGCTTATTTTAGAGAATTTTTAGAAAGTCTTTAAAATAATTTTAGAAGATATTTTTGATTTGTTAAAAGTTATTTGTAAGGAAATTTGGCCTTCATTATGACTATTTGTTCAGTTTATTTTAATATAGAAAATTACTGTTAGCTATAATTATTTATTGATACATATTTGGAAACAGTAAATATCCATCAGTAAATACTGATGCAGTAAATACTGCACTTCCAGAAATGCTAAAGGGAGTCCTGCAGGTTGAAAGGGAGCAACAAGAGAGAGAGGGTTGGAGGAGAGTGTAGAGTGGAGGATTATTAGTAAGAATAACTAAAGGAATAAATAAAGAGAAACAAATATAAAATATGTCATAGGTAAACCTAAAGAAAAAATGGCCAAAATAATAACTGCCTTGACAGTAATACTATTGAATGTTAATGGATTATGCTATCCAATCAAAAGACATTGATTGGCAGAATGGATATGGAAATATGACCCATCTATATGCTGCCTAAAAGAAACTCACTTTACAAACAGGGATACAAGTAGCTTGCAAGTGAAAGGTTGGAAAACAATTTTACACTAACCAGAAAAGGGCAGGAGAAGCTCTACAACTATTGGAAAATTACTAAATTATTAAATTAAGTGCAAAATTGTTGTAAGAGGTCAAAAAAACACTATATATTAATAAAAGGGGTAATCTATCAAGAAGAAAGAACAATAATAAACATTTATGCCCCTAACCAGGTGCCCCAACATACATGAGGAAAACACTGGCCAAACTAAGGGGAGAAAGGGATGTCTCTACAATCATAGTGAGGGACTTTAATACACCATTATCACCATTAGACAGAACATCGCAATAGAGGGTCAAAAGGAAAGAGTGACTTTGAATAACATGTGAGAGGAACTAGACATAATAGATATACACAGAATACTACACGCAAATACAGCAGGATAAACATTCTTTTCAAGTAAACATGGATAATTCTCCAGGATAGATTACATGCTGAGTCACAAAACAAGTCTCAGTGAATTTAGAAAGAATTACACAAAGCATTTTCTCTGACTGCAATGGAATGAAGCTAGAAATTAATAAGGGGCAGAGAATGAGAATAGGCACAAACATAAGGAAGTTGAACAACACATTCTTAAACAATCTGTGGGTAAAGTAGGAACTTGCAAGAGAAATCAGTAACTACATTGAAGTCAATGAAAATGTGAATGCTACATATCACTATATTTCACTGCAGTGAAAGCAATGCTGAGAGGGAATTTATCACCAAAAATGCCTACATTAAAAAAGAAGAAAGAGCTAAATTCAAAGACCTAACTGCATACGTGAAGTAACTAGTAAAATAACAAAATACAAACCCCAATAAAAAGGAAGGAAATAACAAAGATTAGAGCAGAACTAAATGAAATTGAGAATAAAAAAAAAATCAGTAGAATAAATGAACAAATCAAAAGCTAGTTCTTGGAAAATATGAATAAAAATGACAAACCCTTAGCTAGACTGACAAAGAAAAAGAAAGAAGATGCAAATAAATAAAATAAAAAATGACAGGGGGGGGTAACACCTCTGATCCTACAGAAATAAAGATTATCATAATACGATACTTTGAAAAGTATTCATGCCAACAAAATTGTCAATTTAGATGGAATGAATGATTTTCTAGGAAAAGATGAGCAACCTACACTGATGAAAGAATAAATTGAAGAACTCAACAGACCAACCATCAATAGTAAGATTGAATTTGTCCTCAAAATCCTACCAATGAAGAAAATCCCAGGACCAGATAACTTCATGGGTGAGTTCTACCAATCATTCCAGAAAACAACTAACACCAATCTGGCTTAAACTCTCCAAAAATAGAAGTGAAGGGAGCATTACCTAACTCATTTTATGTTGCCAACATCACCCCTATACCAAGGTTACGTAAAGATACCACAGGAAAAGAACACTGCAGACCAATCACTCTGATGAACTTAGATGCAAAACTCCTCCACAAGATACTTTCTAATTGAATCCAACAACACATCAAAGGAATGAGACATCATGACCAGTCAGTTTTATCCCAGGTGTACAAGGATGAGTCCACATAAGAAAATCAATGAAATACTCCATATTAACAGATCAAAGGGGAAAATCATGTCATGTCATGCAGATGACGCGATCTTATACATAGAAAGTCCCAAAAGGTCTACAACAAAGTTTTCTGAGCTGAAAATGGATTCAGCGGCATAAAAGATCAACATGCAAAATTCAGTACCATTTCTGTACACCAATAAGGAAAAATATCAGAAGAAAATCAAGAAACAAATTCCTTTAAAAATAGCAACTAAAAGAATCAAATATCTAGGAATAAAGTTATCTAAGTATGTAAAGGACTTGTTCACAGAAAACTACACAACATTGCTAAAGGAAATCAACTAAGACCTAAATAAATGGAAGAATATTCCATATTCATGAATTGGAAGACTAAATATGATTAAATATAATATATGATTAAGATGTACATTGATTTACAGATTCAAAGAAACCCCAATATAAGTTCCAGTAACATTTTTTACAGAACTGGAAAAACTAAATCAATTTATTTGCAAGGGTAAGGGGCCCAGAACACCCAAAAACATCTTGGAAAAGAAAAACCATATTGGAGGAATCATACTACCCGACTTTAAAGCATATTGCAAACCTACAGTTTTCAAAACTGCAATGTATTGGCACAAGGTTAGATATAATGGGACGAACTGAGAGTTCTGATGTAGATCATCACATATATGGTCAACTGATATTCAACAAGGCCACCAAGCCCATTCAACTGGGACAGAATGGCCTCTTCAACAAATGGTCTTGGGAGAACTGGATATCTATATTCAAAAGAATGAAAGAGGACCCCTAATTAACACCTTGTATAAAAATTAACTCAAGATGTATCAAAGACTGAAATATAAGAGCCAAGACCATAAAACTCCTAGAAAATAATGTAGGGAAGTGTCTGTTAGACCTTTCCTAATGTAGGGAAGTGTCTATTAGTTGGAAATGGATTTATAATTTTTACACCCAACACATGAGCAATGGGAATGTTTTGGCAGTGGAACAGGATGATGGTGGTGCAGTGATGAGTGGGGTGGTGTTGGATTGTGAGTGAGAGAGGTGTTAGTGGCTGGATTGGGCTATCCATGTATCTGTGGGGAGGGCTGGAGGAAGGAAGAGATGAATTCTGGGGAGGTGAAGGTTATGGTTGAGAATACAATTAAAGGAGCATTCTTTGGCAACTATGACAGGGGGCCGTAAGTTATGCAGGTTGTTTGTGGTGGGGGAATTGTAGGTAAGGGTGAACCTAAAGCATGCCTCTATGGAATATGTATGTGTTCTTGTTGTTATAGGGTGTTATCTCAGTAGGTGGAGACCCACACAATAACCAACAATATATTAATCTCCCATCCTGGGTAATCCTGCTAGATTCTCAAATAAAGGGACAAAAATCTCTCAAGTACATAGGAAGTGCCTAATAAAAGAAAACTGATCAATGTGCAAGTACGCAAGACACTTGATATTAATGCTTGTATATATGAACAATATTCTTGTAAAATTGAAGCTTACCCTAATAATATCTACTGCCTAAGAGTTACCTCCTGAAAAGCTCTTTGCTGCTCAACTGTGGCCTCTCTGTAAGCCAAACTTGGCAAATAAATCTACTACCCTACCCTGGTGTGGGACAGGACTCCTGGGAATGAGGCTCCCTGGCACTGAGGGATTAATTCCAAGAACAAAGCACTGATGCTTTGGGAAAAGGACCTTGATCAAAAGGAGGAAATAATAAATATATAAATTTATGTGACTAAACTATTTCAAAGTAAGGCAGGAAGAAATTCCAGCGGTTACACTCATGCATGTTTCATGTAGATCTTACTAAATGCCACAGTAAAGAAGACCTCAATCACAGGTTCTCCTGAGGACTCTAGAGACATTGGGACACTATAGGGAATGTAAACACCCCCTTGAATTCAGCACCCCATTGGTGGGCCTTACATTGTAATATATGACAACCTATTTCCTAATGTAACAGAGTTAGATTCATTTATTATTTCTCTATACATAATTCTTTTAGTCATTTTATTTGGGCCAAATATTAGCACTATTATTGCTAATTATTGCAGATATAGCACTGGTTAAATTTATGACCCGGGGACTTAAATCTTTGGTTTGCTCATATGCCTGTTGCACAGAGTTGTGGCCAACACCTATTCTCTAGTTCTTTGGACACACTGAGGACAATGAAAAATGATGATGATGGACAATGCCCGTCCCAAAAAGCAAAGAGTATCTACAACTGCAAGTAATATAATTTCTTTCATCTGCTCCATAATATCTAAGCCCATTATTAATCTGAGCCAAAGCAGTCATGACCATCCTAAAATCCTCAAGAGTGTGGAAAGAACAAACATAAATGTGGAATGTAATCATATACCAAAGTAAACTTATTTTTATTGCATTAACAGAAGAAATTGTAACATTGATATGAAGAAAGTGGTTACCAAAGTTTCTAAGGGGTGGGGAAGGGAAAAATATATAGAACATGGGGTATTCTTAGGGCATTGGAATTGTTCTGCATGATATTGAAATGATGAATACAGGCTATTACACATTTATCAAAGCCTATAAAATTGTATGGTGCAAAATGTAAACTATAGATCTTATTTAGTCGCAATGCTTCAAAATTTATTCATCAATTGTAAGAAATGTTCTACATTATTGTAAGATGTTATTAATAGGCAGAAATGTGGGAGGGAGCAGGGATTGGGTTTATGGGAATATCTTTTATTTTCTATGTAACTTTTCTGTAATCTAAAACCTCTTTAAAAGTAAAGTTGATTATATAGAAAAAAAAGTGTTATAACTTTTGGCCCACACAAAAATGACAATGGAAGATACTTCATTTTTTTCAACAGTATACGATAATATAGTGGATGACAGATTGATGCATATTGATAATAACATATGAAATCAAGAAAGGCTTTGATTCTACCAAGGCTAAAAATATAAAGCTGTGTATCTCACATCCCCAAAGTATCTGCTAAGTATACGACAGAAAGATAGTTGCCTTCTTAGGCAAAGTTTTGGAAATGTACAACATGTCAATGAAGGAGATTTGACTAAGTAGAGAGTACAGAGTGTGGAGTCTGATGTCCATTCCAATGAGATTAATCAGTAAGATATTTCCCAACAGCATCTCTGAAAAGAGGATTGTGATAGCAAGAAAGGAGAAAGTGTTATTTGGCCATATTGAAAAAAAAACAAGAAGTATAAGATCTAAACCAAACCTTGATTTTCTGATTTCATGTTTTAAATCAAAATATTAAAGCTGATAATATCTAAAACTTCCATGTTGGAACACTGTCCTTTAAGAGAAAATATAGTGATTACTAAATACAATGGAATTTTCTTGAATTGCCTTAAATGAATTTGTTTCTCCACATTTCAATATACTGATTCTGTTTCTTCTGTGCAATAGTTACATTGACCTATAAAAAATGTATATACACGTTTTATTGATCATAGCAATAAAATATCATATAAAATAAACGAAATAAAGCATTTAGATGAGTTACCCACTAATATTACTTTCCTCGTTTTTTAATATTTCAGCACATATTCTGAAAATATATCTCACTGAATTCCTTCATATAAGTCATCAATTTAGCATGGCATGTAGGTTAAATATAGTACAAATTTTTAAACTTTTCTTTAATGCATTTCTCAATCTTAGAATTATTGGATATATATTGAATTAATAGGTATATTAACATTTTTATGGAAAGAATATGACTATTCTTAGGAATTATTTCTTCCATTAAGGTAGAAGAGACTTTGACATTCCAGAAAATTGGTATGCCAAACATTACAAAGATCTTTAAAATGAATCTTTAAAATACAATTTAACACTCATTAATCTATTGTGATTCAAGAAACATGTCAAATTGGTCAATCCAATATAAGGAATTATTTATTCTCTTTTATGTTGACATAGGCCCTGGAGAATTGAAAAAAAAAAGTACTAACCAATATGTTCTCAAATGTGGCTTTTGTCTAAGCCAAACTCAACATATAAACACACTACATTCCCCTGGTGTGGGACTTGACTCATGGGGATAAACACCTCTGGCACCAAGGGATTATTACCAAGAACAAACTAGCAATGCATCCAAGAAAAGACCTTGACCAAAGGGGGAAATACCAAATGCAAATGAGTTTTTATAGTAAAGAGATTTCAAAGTGAGTCCGGAGGTCATTCCAGAGGTTACTCTTACGCAAGTCTCAGCAGTTTTTCATTGACTGCCACAGTAAACAGTGCCTCAAACAGTGGGGCCCTTGAGGGATCTAAAGAAAACTAGACAATATAAGCAGGGCAAACAAGTGCAGGAGTTTGGCACCCCCTGTCAGTGGGCCTTACTTTGGAGTTTATACTCCCTAGTGTGTCTGAGATAGACTCATTTATAGTTTCCCTACACTTGGCCCTTCTGCCTCTTTTATTTGAGCCTATAATTAGCACTATACTTTTTAAATATATGCCTTAGTAACTTCAATTTTTGGTCTGTCCACCATGTGACAGTTGAGCCCTGAATCTCAGCAGAGTTGCAAGACTAACTCTCCAGTTTAGTGTATTCACCCAGGACAACTAACAAGGTGATGATGATGGACAATGTCCATCCCAAGGAACAGAGAGTGTCTGAAACTACAAGCAAGATATTTCCATTCATCTGCCCATAAATTCTGAGCCCTCTCTCAGTTAGAAAGAATGGGCATCACCATCTCAAGACCTTGAAGATTGGGGAATGAACAATGGATTAAACTAGACTTATTATTATTCTATTATAGACTTATTATTATTCTAACAAAAGAGAACTTTCATCATATAAAAGCAGTGGCCAACATAGGTTCTGAGGGGAGGGAGAGGGAAGAAGAGGTGAAATATGAGGACATTTCTGGGACATTGAAATTGTCCTGCATGACATTGCAATGATGGATACAAGCCATTATATATTTTGTCATAACTATACAATTGTGCAGGGAGGAGTATAAACTATAATGTAAACTGTAGTCCACTCTTAGTTGCAATGCTTCAATATGTGTTCATCAATTGAACAAATATACCACACTAATGAAAGATGTTATTGTGGAAAAGTGTGGGAGGTGGAGCGTGTGGGGCAAATGAGAAACCCTATATTTTTTATGTAACATTTATGTAACCTAAACTTCTTTAAATATAAAAAATAATTTAATAAATTTGATTGTATAAGTTTATATTATGAAACCCTAGTAACATTCTAGTATATTATTTATTACTCTAAACATAATTATCATAATTAATAGCAAATATTAATTTATATTTAAACAAAATATTTTAATATAATATTGAAAACCGGTGTATGTGTTTATAAAAATGCTATGAAAAATCTGACATGTAATTGAAGGTATAAGATCATCAGATGGTGTTCTTTATAGACCAATTCCATCAAATCCAACCAAAATCTAAAAGTTATAATATAACTTAATATCATAAAATAATTATTTTATCACAAATAAAAATTAATATTATTAAATTAAATATGAAAGGAAAAATGTTGAAAATAACATGAAACATAGAAATGCAACATATGAGATTTTAAAGGAATAAATTAGATATTACATTGGGAAAATTGGGCAAATGAAATAGAACAAAAAATTTTATTTTACATTAAGTACCGATATAAACATGTGATGAAAAAAATTATTATTTGAAAATATGCACTCAATAAAAATATAGAAAATAAAAATTATGTCACAAAATATTAATAGAAATACTGACATTTTCTAATCTATTGGAATCTTCATTTAATTTTGTGTGATTTATTATTCAGATTTGTTAGTGTTTACATCTGAAAAATCACATTCACACAATTATAAATTTAACTAGAAACAAGAAAAATCTCTTAAGAACATTGTTAATATCTCTATTATAATAAAACTGCACCAAAGTAAATAAATATACCTACCTGAATAATTCAAAAATATATAAGTAGTTGATACATCAAAGAGGATATAGGAGGTTCAAAGCAAGTTAATTGCCAATATCAACATAAAACAAATTTACTTAAATGGATATAAAACTTATTAAAACATTATGATATAAGATATGTGAATAATTTAGTCAAGTGTGCACATTTTTGGACACATGCTAAATCTTCTAAATAATTGATAATCTTGTATTATGATCTTTCATAATCTTCATACCTTTTGAAATACCGTTTCATACTTGGAAATTTTCTGGAGCAAAATAATCTAAATAAAAATTCATCTTAGGTAAAATATATTAATCATAATATCTTCTTTAAGAGTAATTTAGATTTTACCCATATGGGCATTGACTCACAACCTTCTCGCTTTCCATCTCCTATAAACCTGTCTTCCAGACTCTAGCTCTGTGAATCTGCTCAATTTGCTTAATTCATATTAGTGAGGTCATGTAACGTTTGTCCTTCAGTACCTGGCTTGTTCACTCAACATAATTTCTCCAAGATTCATCCATGTTATCCCATGTGTTATACTACATCCCTTCTTACAGCTGAGTAATATTCCATTGCATGTATATACCACAATTTGTTTATTTATCTGTTGATGGACATTTGGTTTGTTTCCAAATTTTGGCACATAATGCCACTGTGAACATTGGTGTACATATATCTTTTCTTGCCCCTACTTTCAATTCTTCTGTGTATATACCCAGCTGTGGAATTGCTGGATCATATGGCAGTAGTCAATGAGTTCCTGCTGAGATGTACATTAGCATAACTTCTGGAATGACCTCCTGACTCACTTTGAATTCTCTTAGCCATGTATACTCACTTGTCTTTAGACTTCCCCCTTCCAGTCGAGGTCTTTTTCCAAAATGACCTTGAGGTTTTTTTGCACCACTAGTTGGTGATTGGTAGTAATCCCTCAGTGCCAGGGAGGCTTATCCCCAGGAATCATGTCCCACACTGAGGCGAAGGCAATGCATTTATATTCTGAGTTTGGTTTAGAGAGAGGCCATGTTTGAGCAATAAGGAGGCTCTCAGGGGGTAACCCTCAGGTGCACTATAATTCTAGGGTAAATTTCAACTTCAAAAGTAATGGTTCATAACTACAGTCATCACAATCAAGGGCCCATCATTGGTCAATCCTCCTCCACCAGTCACTGCCTCTGCACTCAGGGCACTCTTGCTGTCCCAGTAGACAATGTGGCATGGGAATTAGACATTCTTTTCGTTATTGTGTTACCCTTCAGCCACTGTGACAATGCTTCATAAACACCTGAACACATTCATTTACCTTATAAGTATGTCCCAGGTGAAACTCCTCCAATGCATCCCCCATCTCTGATACCTCACAGCAATGATCTTCCCTTGCCACAGTTACAACTCTTCTGTGATCCAAAACTTCTTCAAAATTGAGGCTAACAAAATAACCACAAACAATTAATAGGAAAATTATATAATAATGATAGTTTTTAAAATAATGAATAAAATATGGAAAATTAAAAATTTTAAAATAATAGAAAATAAAAAGTATAAAATTAAAAACAATGACATTATGTCTTTCATCACTGTAAGATCTGTTGTCTTAAATATTCAGTGGCATTTTGTTCAGTTTATTCTGTCAGAGTTTTATGTTTTCCATTTTGTCTGCAATGAAGTTGGACTCAGTTGTGGTTTCCCTGTGCATGGTTCTTCTGCCCCTTCTATTTCAGCTTATGGTTAATACTGGAGTTGATGGATGTGTGCCCAGGAGATTTGAATCTTTGGGCTGTCCATGTGCCAGTTGGGCCTTGGGTTTCAGCAGATTTGTAACACCTACTCTACAAATCATTGGACTCAACCAGGACAACTAACAAGGAGATGATGATGACAATGACCATCTCAAGGAACAGAGAGGATCTGCAACTGCAAGCAAGTTAGCCTCATCCATCTGCCCCATGGGATCAAAGCCCTCTCTTAATTAGAGGTGGAGTGGGCATCACCATCCTAGAATCCTCAGGATTGGGAAATGAACACTGGACTAGAGTAGACTTATTGTTATACTACTATAGACTTATTGTGATCATAACAATGATAGAACTTTTATCACTGATGTTGAGTAATTGGTCACTGGAGGATCTGAGGGGAAGGAGAGGCAAAAATAGGTGTAATTTGTGGGCATCTTCAAGACTTGGGAATTGTCCTGAATCACATTGCAATGACAGAGAACATTATATATCTTGTCATAAATTACAAAAATGTGTGGGAGAGAATGTAAACTATAATGTAAATCTATAGTCTATGCTTGGTGGTGGTGCTCCAAGGTGTGTTGATCAATTTTGGGAAATGCACCACACTGGTGAGGGATATTGTTGGTGTGGGAAAGTATGGGAGGACTAGAGAGTGAGACATATGGGAATCCCATGTTTTTTATGTGACATTTATGTAGTCTAAGTTTCTTAAACTCTATTAAAAAAGAGTAATTTAGAATAAAAGCACATTAAAAATATGACATAAAAATATCAATTGATGAGACAAAGTACACATACACAAAATTAGATATAAAAAGTAGCTATGAACAGTTATTACTCATACACATGCATACACATGATTTAAAAGAATGTAAAACTATGAGACCTATTTATGATAAAAGAATAAAAATAAATTCCATGCTTGGAAAATATCAGAAATGAAACAATCCAACACAGAAATATAGTGGTTCTTGAGTATTTTGTGGTTTCATATTTTACATAGCTTCCAGACATTGTGAAGTTATCATTACACCTTTTGAAATATTTCATCCTCCACATTAATTCTCCCATTCATGAGAAGTATTTAAGCTGTAAAATATTCTAAGTCTTTTCATAAATTAACATAATCAAAATTGTCTTATTGGAAAAACTTTCAGAGAAAGCAAATAGTATATGGTTGTTCATCGAGATTTCCTAAACTCTGATTGGTTTTGGCCAATGAATGTATTAATTATCCTCAATTCCCACCAATTCTTGTAGCATGAAATACATTTTAAGTTTCTACAAGGTTGAAAATATCTCTCTACATAAGTATCTTCTTTTATTTTCACTAAGGATAGACTCCTTAGGCATTTGTTAACCATATAGGAAGGTATCTAATCCAGTTTTCTACCATGCTTATTTCCAAAAGATAATCACTTTGGTAATCATTTACAAAATAGAATACTTTAAAACATTTTTCCATATGAAAAGAAGTCAATTTTAACAGTATTTCAACTGATAGATGAGGGAAATATGATAAAATTATTTTGTCAGTTCAGAATCAACTAAAAGACATCCTCAATCTCCTCCAAAATGTTAGAAATACCTTTCCTCTGGTTCTTCCCTCAACATGCAAAGTAACTTATGTAATTAGGAAAAAATTTAAATGAGAGCTTCAATTGAAATTAATTTACAAGAAATATGTTGAGGAATGACAGCTATTACCATAATTTGTTTACTAATATATTTAAACAAATTATAATCTATATCCCCCAATTAGTGTAAATATAATGCATCTCCAATGCATTAGGTACAGTCCTTAAATATGACTGAAGCAATTCCAAATAACAGTCATACAACCCTAGAACATTTGGTAGTTTAGTATAAACAAAGACATAAACTGAATGTCACATAATATTTCCTAAATTGCTTTATCAAATAGGAAATTCAATTCATAATTATTTTTATCCTAATATAATGTTTTCTAGTTCATATCATCATTAATGCACATTTTTGGATTGTGGCTCTCCATATTTCCCTTTTATTAAAGTTTGTTGTCATAAAATTGATTCAGTATGTTACATGTTACATTTAATATGGTATACATAACATTTATCATAGTGGAAATGCAAATTTTACACTATATTTTAAAGAGCTGCATAAAATTCTCACCATGTATTTGATGGTTAACATATTTGGCATATTTACAATCTTGCACTATTCCAAAATAACTGTTGAATATTAGTAGCATGTTGTAAAATGTTAAGGTTAAAATAAGGGGGAAAAAAAAACAAGCACATTTCCCACCACAGTCAGTAATATGAGTGAATCTTCTAGGGTTATGTTCCTTCAGGAGGCTGAAACACCAAACTGTCAATCCATGATCCTATTTCACTGCCATAATATGTTCCCATGCAACTTTGTCCTTGGAATTCTGGAATGATTAAAGATCAATGTAAGACCAAATCAATATCAAATAAATAGATTCATATTCTCCTTGGAGAAATCATTCAAATAAAATCTGGATAATGTAGTAAGCCGAGAAATAGCCCAATTCAAGAACTGTAAAATAAATAGATTGAAAGTAAAAAAAGAGAGTGGAATGCCAGCCTAGATATAATATGATCAATTATGAAAATTAGACAGCATAGCAACAAACATTTATATATGTAAGAATTCAAATATAATATAAATTAATTGTAACATAATTCTAATTTTTATATTATAGCTCTAAATATTGGACATAATAATTGCTAAGAATTAAATAATTTATTGGTTTAGTTACTAAATTTCCATTTAAGCCATAAATCTTTCTAGATAATCAAATTCCTATTTGGCATCTTATTGTAATGAATTTGAGCAGATAACAATTGGCCAACACATAATTTTAAGAGGCAGAAAAACTCAAAATCTTGTTCAACAATAGTCATGCTAAATCATTATTGATCCAAATAGATTATTTTAATTACAGTATGAATAAGAAAGGCTTAAAGAAAAACTAAGTATCCAAAAATTTATCTCTTCTCCAGCCCTCCTCAATTAAAAGCAAGTGTTTATTTTGTATGAAAGAGAAATACATAATACTGATGATTTATTCAGTTTGGAATATTTTGTCTTTCTTGGATATTGATATGTATATCCTTCGTAATGGTTGGGACATTTTTGGTCATGATTTCCTCAAATATTCTTTCTGTCCCTTTGCCAATCTATTCTCCTTCTGGGACACCTATAATGTGAATGTTTCTGCACTTTGCATTGTCATTCAATTCCTGGAGACTCTATTCCATTTTTTCCATCCTCTTCTCTTTCTTGTTCGTCTGTCTTTTCCAGTTCAGTTGTTCTGTTTTTGAAATCACTAATTCTGTCTTCAAGCAAATCAAATCTGCTCTTATGTGCTTTAGCATAATTTTTAATCTCATCCACCAGGTCTTTCATTCCCATAAGGTCTGTTACTTTTTTTGAAGGCTTTCAAATTGTTGTATATGCTCTCCCAGGGTCTTCTTAATATCATTTATTTCTTTAATTATATTTTCTTTAAGTTCCTTGAAGTGAATTAGAAGAGCTGTATGATTATCACTGATTGTCTTAAGTCCTGTATCTCTTCAGGATTATTATATTTTGGCTGGGCCATCTCTTCCTGTTCCCCAATAAGACACAATTTTTTGCTGATGCCTAGGCATCTGAATATGATGGCGAATTTATTCTGATGGCTAATTTCTCTCTCTCTCTCTTTTTTTAATGGCTCTTTTCTGATATTTGGTTCAACTTTATTTTATTTTTTTTCCTTTTTTTTTATTGTGGGTAAAAATCAAATATTTCACAATACATAAAAATATTTGTAAAATGATATATAAATACATATGCATATATGTGCATTTGTTTACATAAATGTTATTATATATATATATATATATATATACACACATATTTTTAAAGGTGCTAAGATTACCTAAATATTACTCAGAAATTACAGGGATTCCCATGTTCCCCACCTCCCACACCTCCAACATCGCACACCACCATCCTTCATCCATGTGACACAACACCCGCAATGGATATACACATCCTGGGGCCTTGCCACCGAGCATGGACCAGCGTTCACATCATAGACCACACTCTCTCCCACAAAGTTCTCCATGGTATATGCTGATGGAAAATGGCCTACATCCATCACCGCAACACCACTCAGGAGAACCCCCAAGTCCCAAAAAAGCCCCTGTACTTCAACTGCCCCTCCTTTCCCTGCCCCAAAAATGTCCAGTGGCAACCGTCTCCACCTCACTGTTACAATTTCTTCCATTGCTTGAATCATAATATGTCTACAACAGAACACCACCATGTCCAATCTAGTCCACAGCTCCTCCCCCAATCCTGAGGGGACTGGGATGGTGACGTCCACTCCACCTCCAAGTGAGAGAGGGCTTATATCCCATTTACACTGTGGATGGGTTTATCCTGCCTGCAGCTGCAGGCCCTCTCCATTCCCTGGGACGGCAGTTTCCCATTGTCATCTCCTCGCCAGGCCATTTGGATGAGTCCATTGAGCTGTAGGGAAGGAGTTGCAGCTCCACCAAGATTCCAGGCACAGCTGGCACATAGGTAGGCCAGAGGCTTTAGTCTCTGGAAGTATACCTAACAACTCCAGCATCACATATAGGTTTGAATAAAAGGGACTGATGGACCATGTGCTGGGAGGACTTATTTGAGTCCAACTCTGTCACTCTCATGAGCACAGATTCCACTGAAGAGCCCACTAATTAGGCATCAATCTCTGGGACTATCCCCACTTATATAGGACCTGGGGGTTTCCAGAGCCCTCAAGGGTCCCTCTGTGTGGGGTGATATCCACTTTGGTGTTCTATGAGATCCTACTGAGATGTGCGTAAGCATTACCTCTGGGATGACCTCCCGACTCTCTTTGAAGTCTCTTAGCCATGTGAACTCATTTTTCTTTACCTTTTTCCCCTTTTATTCAAGGTCTTTTTCCAATTGTGTTGCCAGTTGGCACTTGGTGTTAATCCCTCTTTGCCAGGGAGGCTCATCCCCGGGAGTCATGTCCCACGTTGGGGGGAGGGTAATGCATTCATATGCTGAGTTTGGCTTAGAGAGAGGCCACATTTGAGCAACAAGGAGGCTCTCAGGTGGCAACCCTTAAGCATCCCATAACAGGAGGCTAAGTTTCAATTAGAAGAGTAAATACTCATAAGGCTAGTCCTCAATAACAAGAACCCATCAGTGGGCCATCCTCTTTTGCCAGACATGGCCTCTGCAATCAAGGGACTGTTGCTGCTCCCTTGGGGAATGTAGCAGAGCTCTCCAGGCTGGGAATTCAGATTCCCTCATTTATTGAGTAATTGTCTACCCACCGTGACCATGCCCCATCCCTCGATCAATTGAACAATTTTATATATCTTTCATGTATATTCAGATGGACTTACTCCCATGAATCCCCCATCCCAGACAACCCCCACCAATGATACTCTGCAGCCCCCCTTGTAACCCTTCTGTGATCAAAACCTTCCCTGAACATGAAGCCCTCATAATAACAAAATACAATTAATAGGAAAAAGAAATAATAATGGTAAGCTTAAATGCAAGAGATAAGTACAAGGAAACTCAGAAAGAAAAAAAAGGAAACTAAACTAAAAAGAAAATATAATTAGCGGATTGGGACATTTGAAAAAATGGAAAAAAAAAACAAAAAATATCCTTTTTTTTAAAAAAAGAAATTATTCTTTTTCCCTTTTATCACTGTATTATCAGATGTCCAGTGTGCTGTGACACCTTCCCCCTCTCATTCCCCAGTGTCTCCCAAATTTTGATTTAATTTTCAAAGAAGTTTTAGGTGACAGCAAAGTCACACATGGAATGCTAGAGACTCCCACCTACCCAACCTCCCTCCCCTTCCCGACCCATATTAAAACCTTTTTTTTTTTTTTGGATGTTAGCATTGTTATAACTGTTATACAGATAGTAAGATGTAGCAACTAAAAATTGTCAATGGTTTACAGTATGGTTTACAATTTAGACTGTACAGTTTAATAATTTTTGGTGATATTTACTATGTCCTGTGTCCATTACTGTAAGGTAACGAAGGATATTTCTGATGACCACTAAATACCCCATTTGATCTTTTCTGTTCTTTCCTCCCCACCCCGTGGGGCATATGACTTTTCCCTGTCTTGGCTCATGGGATGACAAGATTCATAGTTACATGCCCTGGGTATTCTAACCTGCCCTTCCTAATCTACCCACCTGTTAATCCTGCACCACCAAATCTCTACCCCCTTGTCCTATCCTTCAGTATGTAACTACACTCTTCAATTTACCATAGATTATGCCCATATGGGTGATGGTTCGCAACCTACCCTTCTCTCTCTCTCTCCCTTGTTAGCCTATCTTTCAGTCAGTGGTTCTCAGAAACTGTTAATTTTCCTCAATTCAAATCAATGAGGTCATAAACTGTTCATCCTTCAATGCCTGGCTTGCTTCACTCAACATAAGGTGTTCAAGATTCATCCATTTTATTCCATGTGTTAGCACCTTATTCCTTCTAACAGCTGAGTAATATTCCATTGTATGTATGTACCACATTTTGCTTATCCATTCATCTGTTGATGGGCACCGGGGCTGA
Source organism: Cabassous unicinctus (assembly GCA_029593785.1). Taxonomy (NCBI): domain Eukaryota; kingdom Metazoa; phylum Chordata; class Mammalia; order Cingulata; family Chlamyphoridae; genus Cabassous; species Cabassous unicinctus. Next base: position 36,496 of record JAQZBX010000510.1, on the reverse strand, counting down.
TTCCAACTTTTGGCAATGGTGAACAATGCTGCTATGAACATTGGTGTGCATATACCTGTTCGTGTCTTTGCTTTCAATTCTTCTGGGTATATACCCAGTAGTGGAATTGCTGGATCATATGGAAGATCTATTGTTAGTTTTCTGAGGAATCGCCAAACTGTCCTCCACAGTGGCTGGACCATTCCACAATCCCACCAGCAGTGGATGAGGGTTCCTATTCCACCACATCCTCTCCAACACTTATATTCTGATGTTTTTTTAATAGCTGCCATTCTGATGGGTGTAAGATGGTATGTCATTGTGGTTTTGATTTGCATTTCCCTAATAGCTAGTGTTTTCATGTGCTTTTTAGCCATTTGAATTTCCTCATTGGAGAAGTGTCTTTTCATTTCACTTGCCCATTTTTTAAATGGGTTGTTTGTCTTTTTATTTTCGAGGCATAGGATTTCTATATATATATGCAGGATATTAGGCTCCTATCAGATATATGGTTGCCAAATATTTTCTCCCATTGTGTAGGCTGCCTTTTTATTTTCTTAATAACATCCTTCGAGGTGCAGAAGTTTTTAATTTTGATGAAATCCCATTTATCTATTTTTTCTCTTGCTGCTCGTGCTTTGGCTGTGAAGTTCATGAAACCATTTCCTATTACAAGGTCCTGTAGATGCTTCCCTACATTATCTTCAAGGGTCTTTATGGTTTTGGCTCTTATATTTAGATCTTTGATCCATCTGGAATTGATTTTTGTATAAAGTGTGAGATGGTATTCTTCTCTCATTCTTTTGGATATGGATATCCAGTTCTCCAAGCACCGCTTGTTAAAGAGGACATTCTCTTCCAACTAAGTGGGCTTGGTGGCCTTGTCAAATATCAGATGTCGGTATATGCGAAGATCTATATCAGAACTCTCAATTTGGTTCCATTGGTCAGTAGGTCTATCCTTGTGCCAATACCATGCAGTTTTGATCCCTGTAGCTTTGTAGTATGTTTTAAAGTCAGGTAGTGTGATACCTCCAACTTCATTTTTCTTTTTCAATATGTCTTTAGTAATTCGGGGCCTCTTACCTCTCCAAATACATTTTGTGGTTAGTTTTTCCAGTTCCTTAAAAAATATAGTTTTGATTTTTATTGGGATTGCATTAAATCTGTAAATTAGTTTGGGTAAGATAGACATCTTGATGATGTTTAGTCTTCCTATCCATGAACAGGGAATATTTTTCCATTTATTCAAGTCTTCTTTGATTTCCTTTAACAGTGTTGTGTAGTTTTCTGTATATAAGTCCTTTAAATCTTTAGTTAAATTTATTCCTAGGTATTTGATTCTTTTAGTTACTATTGTAAATGGTGTTTTTTTTTTCTTGATTTCCTCCTCAGACTGCTCGTTATTGGTGTACAGAAATGCTACTGAATTTTGAGCACTGATCTTGTAGCCTGCAACATTACTGAAGGCATTTGTGAGTTCTAGAAGCTTTGTTGTAGATTTCTCAGGGCTTTCTATGTATAGGATCATGTCATCTGCAAATAATGAAATTTTCACTTCTTCCTTTCCCATCCTGATGCCTTTTATGTCTTTTTCTTGCCTCAGTGCTTGGGCAAGTACTTCTAAGACAATGTTAAATAGGAGTGGTGATAGAGGGCATCCTTGTCTTGTTCCCAATCTCAGAGGGAAGGCTTTTAGGATTTCACCATTGAAAATGATGTTGGCTTTGGGTTTTTCATATATACCCGTTATCATATTCAGAAAGTTTCCTTCTATTCCTATCTTTTGCAGTGTTCTTATCAGGAAAGAGTGCTGTATTGTGTCGAATGCTTTTTCTGCATCTATAGAGATGATCATGTGATTTTTTTTCTTTCAGTCTGTTTATGTGGTGTATTACATTGATTGATTTTCTTATATTGAACCATCTTTGCATACCTGGGATGAAACCCACTTGGTCATGGCGTAAAATACTTTTGATATGTTGTTGAATGCGATTAGCAAGTATTGGTTGAGGATTTTAGCATCTAGGTTCATTAGAGAAATTGGTCTGTAATTTTCCTTTCTTGTGGTATCTTTGTTTGGTTCTGGTATTAGGGTAATGTTAGCATCGTAGAATGAGTTAGGCAATGTTCCTTCTACTTCTATTTTTTGGAAGAGCTTAAGCAGAATTGGTGTTAGCTCTTTCCGGAATGTTTGGTAGAATTCAGCTGTGAAGCCATCTGGTCCTGGGCTCTTTTTAGTTGGGAGGTTTTTGATGACTGAGTCTATCTCTTTACTTGTAATTGGACTGTTGAGTTCATCAATTTCTTCTTTCATCAATGTAGGCTGTTTGTGAGTTTCTAGAAACTTGTCCATTTCCTCTAAGTCATCATTCTTGTTGGTATATAATTTTTCAAAGTATCCTCTTATGATACTCTTTATTTCTGTGGGGTCAGTAGTGATATCCCCTTACTAATTCCTTATTTTGTGTCTTTGAATCTGTTCTCTCTTTTTTCTTGTTAGTCTGGCTAAGGGTTTGTCAATTTTATTGATATTCTCCAAGAGCCAGCTTTTGGTTTTGTTTATTTTTTCTAGGGCTTTCTTATTCTCTATTTCATTTAGTTCTGCTTGAATCTTTGTTATTTCCTTCTTTCTACTTCCTTTTGGTTTAGTTTGTTGTTGTTTTTCCAATTCCTCCAAGTGTGCAGTTAGGTCTTCAATTTTAGCTCTTTCTTCTTTTTTAATATATGAATTTATGGCTATGAACTTCCCTCTCAGGACTGCTTTTGCTGCATCCCATAGGTATTGATATGTTGTGTTGTCATTTTCATTAGTTTCAAGGTAGTTGCTGATTTCTTTTGAGATTTCCTCTTTGATCCACTGTTTGTCTAAGAGTGTGTTGTTTCATTTCCATATCCTTGTGCCTAACTTGTTTCTCTGGCACTTAGTGATTTCCAATTTCATTCCGTTGTGGTCAGAGAAATTACTTTGTATAATCTCAAACTTTCTGAATTCATTGAGAGTTGTTCTGTGGCCTAGCATGTGGTCTATCTTGGAGTATGTTCCATGTGCACTCAAGAAGAATGTAAATCCTGCTGTATTTGGGTGGAGTCTTCTGTATATGTCTATTAATTCCAGGTCCTCTAATATATTTTTGAGAGCCTTTGTTTCTTTAGTGATTCTCTGTCTAGCTGTTCTGTCTCATGATGATAATGGTGTGTTAAAATCCCCTGCTATAATTGTAGAGGCATTTATTTCTCCACTTAGTTTTTCCAAGGTTTGCTTCATGTATTTTGAGGCACCCCGATTAGGAGCATATATGCTTATGATTGTTCTCTCTTCTTGAGAGATTACCCTTTTTACTAATATATAGTGTCCATCTTTGTCTCTTACGATAGTTTTGCATTTAAAGTCTATTTTGTCTGATATTAGAATAGCTACTTCTGCCCATTTTTGGCTATTGTTAGCTTGTAAAATGGTTTTTCAGCCACTCACTTTAAGCCTCCTTGAATCCCTGGTTCGAAGGTGGGTTTCTTGTAGACAGCATATAGATGGATCATATTTCCTTATCCAGTCTACCAATCTGTGTCTCTTGATAGGTGAATTTATTCCTTTAACATACAGTGTTATTACTCGTAACGAATTTCTTACTTCAGCCATTTTTCTTTGGGTTAATGTATGTCACATGTTGTTTTGTTTCTGTTTTGTCTTGTTAGTTGCTTTTAAACTCTCCTCCAACTCTCTATCCCTTGTTTTTTCCTTTCAACTTGTAGAACTTCCTTTAGTGTTTTTTGAAGTGCAGGTTTCTTATTGACATACTCTCTTAATTTCTGTTTATCTGTGAATATTTTAAACTCTCCATCATTTTTGAATGCCAGTTTTGCTGGGTAGAGAATTTGTGGCTGGAAGTTTTTTTCTTTTAGTATTTTGTCTATGTCATACCACTGTCTTCTTGCCTCCATGGTTTCAGCTGAGAAATCAGCACTTAATCTTATTGTGCTTCCCTTGTATGTGATGGTTCTTTTTTCTCTTGCTGCCTTGAGTATTTTCTCTTTGTCTTGAGCATTGGACATTTTGACAAGTATATGTCTTGGAGTTGGCCTGTTTGGGGTGCGCTTTGCTTCCTGGATCTGCACTTCCATCTCTCTCAATAGGGTTGGGAAGTTTTCAGCCATTAATTCCTTCAACACTTCTTCTGTTCCCTTTCCCTTCTCTTCTCCTTCTGGGATACCCATAATGCATATGTTTGAGTGTTTTGTGTTGTCGGTTAATTCCCTGAGTCCCTGCTGGATTTTTTCTATCTTTTTGTCTATTTTCTCTACTTTCTGTTTTATTTCACATGTATTGTCTTCCATATCACTAATTCTTTCTTCTGCCTGTTCAAATCTGCTGCTATGTGAATCCAGCACCTTTTTTATTTCTTGGATTTTGCCATTGGTCACCATCATATCCATTATCATTTTGGGAGTGTTTACAATTTCTTCAGCATGTTCTCCCAGTGTCTTCTTTATATTCTTAAACTCTTCCTTCATTTCTTTAAGTTGGTCCATGATATTTGTTTGGAAAGCTTTGATTAATTCTTCAATGTTCTGCTTCACTTCCTGGTTTTTCATTTGTTCATTGGATTGGTCCATGTTTTCCTGTTTCTCAGTGTGGTTTGTAATTTTTTGTTGCCCTGTAGTCATCCTTTTACCTTGATGGATTTATTCAGTTGATCAGCTTCTCTCTCTGCTCTAGAGTTTTATTTAGCTGGTGGTTCTGTGTGTGTGTAAAGTTTTCTCTTTGATACTTTTTCTTCTTATTGTATTTCCTTGCTTCTTTCTGTGTTCCCTTGAAGGCAAAAGATTAGGGCCGGAGGAATTGAAAGATGTGAGAAAGGAAAATGGATAATAGTAATATTGATAAAAGTTAAAAGAGGGGCCAAATAAGACTTAATGAAGTGAATATTTAATTCATGTAGGCGGTGTAGAGTAATAGGAAAGTACGTGGAGTACCTACAATGGCCTGGGAAACCAAACAGAGGAATATATATATAATGATTTAGAAGGGTAGAATTATGAGGAGGTAGAGAAAGAGTTAAGAAAGGGCTAAAGGAAAGAGTTAATATTAATAAAGAAAGAAATAAACAAAATAGAGGTAATAGAAATTGACACCCTTGAGTTGTGGGCGTATGGAAAAAATGTGGTATTTAATAGCCACAACAGAAAGCAGAAGGCAGAAAGATGAGGGAGGGATAAGAGATAGTTTGGAATACACAATCAATATATAGAGAGAATGGGAAATTACTGAAGGAGAAGCCTAGCAAAGAAGAGAGAAGCTAGGAGCACCTAATTTTAAAAAAATGAAAGAAAGAAGAAAGGGGTGAGGAAAGAGGAAAGAAAAGCAAGACACAACAAATAAACAGATAAAAAGCAAACAACCACACTGGCAAGCAGTCAAACAAAGCTAAGGGGCATCAATATTCCCTGGGGTCCCGTGGATCGTCTCAGCCTGCTTGTGTTTATCAAACAATTTCCCCACAGGGTTTTTATATGCAGGTCCTCAAGCAGCTTTTGGCTATTAAACTAAACTAAAAAGAATTTATTTTTCATTTATTAAAGTGACCATTTTATTTATTTATTTTTTTTGGCATAATACAGGACCAAAAATAAGTCCTTCTCTAGACCACCCCCCTCATGGAGGGGACCTTAACTGGGCTCGTGGAAACTAATCAAGCACTTCCCAATTTCTGGATTCGCCAGGGATGCAAAAGCCTGATGTTTGTCAGTGTAGAACACTAAAAACGGCAGACTCCGCCCTTCTGGATCAGAGCCCCTGTGTCACTGGGCTGCAGGTAAGTGAGATTTACTCTGCAGATTCACCTCTCCCCTCAGCCTGGCGCTGTTTCAAGTTGGCTTATCTGCTCCCCAAATTTATGAAGGGGTCCAGGCAGCCAGATGGACAGCTAAAATATCCCCTCTCTGCTTTCTGTCAGAACTCTCCCTCTCTTGGGGATTGACCCTCTCCCTAGCTCCGTGGGGCTCGGGGCTTATCTCTGGGCAGCTAGTCAAATCACCTCCCTCTGCAGATTAACCCCTCCCCTCTTCTGGGTGCCGATTCACTGCAGCTGTTTTGTTTGTCTAAGTTGCAGGGGGCTTCAGGGAGCCAAATCCCCAGAAAATAAAGCTCTCTTACCGGAGCTCCCCCCTCAGAAAATGCCCCCTCCCACCGGGCTGGGTCACCCAGTTACCGGACTGGAGTCACGCTTCCAACCGGCTTTTTTTATGCCCCCCTGTAAGGGTGGGGGTCAGCCGACTGTGTTAACCACCACAGGCAGGCTTAAAACTCACGAATCTCAATGGTTCAGTCCATGCCGTTGATCTGCCCAGATAGATGTCCCAAGCTTCTCACTCCACACGCCCACAGCTCAGAACCCCGTGCAGGACTTCGTCCACTATCCACCATGTTCTGGGAGCTGTCCGCAGTTGTCCTCCTAAGCCGAAGCCATCTTGTCCTCTCTCCTTGGTTCAACTTTAAAATTGCCCAAATTAAGTTTTCAAAATTGGGCCAGGGACTCACTAGTGGGGTGAAAATTCTCTCCATGGGATTGGCTATAGAAAGCACAGAGAATAGTTTTTGTCCATGCAATTTCCAGACTGGCCAGCAGATATTGCTACTCAGCACACCTTTCCACAGATGAGTTTCAGTCTTGGCTTTGCTGTGCTCCTATGTTGAATCTCCACATTGGAGATTCATAGTGGGCTCTGCTGGCTGAATTCAATGAAGAAAATCACCCTGACCTCCCCTCTCTTTTCTCCTGAAACAGCTGACAGGGAAGAATATGTCTGTACCTCTCTCCATTTGCTGCAGTTAACCAGGGCTTTTACCCCAGCCTCATTTTGGTCAAGAATTATTTTAAAATAATCAGTCTAAAATGAAAATTTGAAGCCATCAGGTGTCATTTTAACCTCTCAAATTGGTAAATATTTTTTCATAAAAATGCTCATTATTAGAATACTATAAATATGAAAAAATTGAGGCCTAAGTGCCCAACATTATGAGTATGGGTCAATAAATTAGGGCATAGCCAAATAATGGAATGTCATACTTCTTTCAAAACTAAAATTTCAAAGTCTATATAGTGACATGGGAAAATACAGCATTGCCATATAATGTGATCCACAGACATACATTTAATTATATATCTGAAAATGAATCAAAATATAAACAATAGTTGTCTTTAGGTGATTTTTATTTGCTTCTTTATGAACCTCTTTATATTCTAATTTTTCATATCCCATATAAGAAAAGACATTCCTTTTACAACTCATATAAAGAGTTAAATTGCAGAACCAGTATACTTTAGTTTATTAAAAAATTCTTTCCCCTTGCTCCTTTATTATTAGTCTTCTTATCATTTCTGATAAAAACACTGTACCATGTTGTACCATGCAAAAACTATTTTTCTTCAGCTTCTGAAAATCAGTAATAATCATCTTGATACAATGATCAAATAAATAGGCATTCCTTCATAATTTACACTGGCAACCATGCCCTTCTGCAAGCTCTGTCTCTATTTCACAGCCACAGCTGCACTATTTCCTATATTCTCTTTCACCAAGTTGTATCACACTCTTATAAAAAGTATTAATGGACAATTGTACAGAAAAGAATTAACATAGCAGGCCTGAGACTGCCATCTTTAGAAAGTCCTATTTGCAAGGTAGTCCCTTGGTTGGAGTCTGAGAACTTGAGTGCTGGAAGTATTCCTACCACCCCATTCCCTAATTGATAGGAGTGGTTCATTGTGCCTAAACCATTTGTAAAAATAATTGGGTGTATGTTGCACACCATCTTGCCTTCTGGGAGTCTGGAATGTTGACAGTGCTGGGCAGAGGATGCATACATGACCATCCCCCAGTACAAACTCTGGGCACTAAGTCTCTAATGAATCTCCCTGGTAGACATCACACAAAACATGTTGTTACAGTTTGCCACTGAAGGAATTAAGTATGTCCTGTGTGAGTTCATTATGAGAGGACTCTAGAATCTGCTGTCTTGTTTCCTGCAGACTTTTTCCTATGTGCCTTTTCCCTTTGATGATTTTGCATGGTATCACTTTGTTGTAATAAATCATGGCTGTGAATAAAACTGAAAAAAAAAAACCACCTCATCCTCATATTGTGAAACATTTTACCTCCCCCAATTACTGGCATTTGTCAAAGAAATTTGCATTAATCAATTTATTTATACACACAGAATCCTATAATATACACGGTCTTATTGCCATTGTTTTGTAGGTGAAGTAACAGCGGAAAGAAATTTAAGTAACAAATGTTAAGTCACTAATATGTGCTGAAGCCAGGAAGGAAAGACATTCATTCCGGATAAAGGCAGCATCTATTGAATTCTGATCTGGAATTTCACCACTGCAGTTTTCCTGTTTTCAAATGGATTTTGCTGGGGCTGGTAAATGAATGCTCATGGCATTGATATTTTTGTTTGCTTGTTTTCATGAGAACAGACTTGCTTAATTTGGGCATTTGAAGAACAATGGAATAATTTTGTTTTTTCCACCTAAGGCCAACAGAGAGCCAGACAAGGGACATGCACTCTTAGGATAGTGCAGGTAAAAATTGTAAATTGGTCCAAATGTCTGTAGTAGAGAATTTTGTGCTGCATTTAACCACCCTTTATGGTCCTGACAGGAATAGAAGATGAATATCTCTGGATAACTTTTTGTGAAACTCTTCCTTTTATACAAATAAAGTTCTAGTCATATGCTGAGGAAATTTTGAAAGGCATGTTAGTCTATATCTAATATTTCTGAGAAGAATATATGATTTGCATTTAATAAAAAAATCAATTGACTAATAGGGATTATGATAATGAAAGCAGTTGATTCATTCAATATTATAAGCATTACATTTCCAGCCTAGTTAAATGTAATTTTTACATAATAATGAATTCTAATCTCTGAGACAGAAATTAGATGAAAGGAAATTGAGTAGCTCTTAAATAAGTTTTTCTATTTACTAATTATGCTTATTGCCCATTTGGACTAAGTACTTTGATTTTCATTTCTTACTGAGTTCTCCTGAAGGAAGCCCAAGCGAAGAACACCACCAATCACTCTGGCCAAATTATATCACTAATAGCAATTTGTGCTTGTTTGCTTTTTCCCATTTTTTTGTACTTTGTCATATCATCAACAACCTTTTGTGTATGTGGAGGCAAATTACTGAATGTCACTTAGGCATTTTGTTTTGATACTGGGCTTCTGTCCTTAAATGGTCTTATGTTTTCAGCCATCATATTACAAAAAAAGTAAAGACAAATTTACCCAGAAAAATTTCAAAATAAAGAACACATCAATAAGATTTCTGTTTAAAAGTACAAATTAGGTAACATGATATGCAAAGAAAGAGGCAACCTGGTAACTTTTAAATTTGATATTGGTGCTGTTCTTTAACTGATATCAAAATATGCTGAATAACTTGATCACTCTGAAAATTAAATTCCATTATGAAGACAAGGAAAAAAAATCCCTTGAATATGTTAAACAAGTACAATAGCAAATGTAAAACAACTAATATATTTCATATAGGTGTATAGAAGATTGCTTATCACTGCTATCTCATTTACAAAGTCACTAAATTTTTCAAATTTGAGCTAATTAAAATGATAGAATGTCTTTATGTAACTGAGTTGCATATACATAAATATAGATATATAGATAGATATAGATATGTTTACATTTAGATATAGATTTAGATTTGAATATAGATAGAGTCTTAGACATAGTCATATACATTGCAAGAAAATTCATAGAAAAAATGTATATGGATAGAGCAAAGTATATAGAGAGATATATGTGAAGAGAGATTATGTGAACAAACATTTTTCTTTATGAGCAAATTTCACTTAATAAAGTTTTCCAAATTTCAAGGGGTCTAAATATAATTCCTTCAAATACAGAGAGCGTACTATCTTGGTAATTTCTCCTAAAACTTTTAAAAATCAACATGCAGTGACATTGCACTAGTAATGAGAACAGTAGTGTGTTAGAGAAAGAATTGAAATGAAATGAAAACATGTAATATATGATGGTAGAACTAGGGAAGAGATTGAAGTTGGCACACTATAAAATGAGGGTAGGACCAAATTCTGGTGGGAGTAAAGATTTTGTCTGATCTCTATAGGATATTGAGTTTGAAGGAAGAAAATGCAGAGAAGGACCAACTATAAGACTGGAACTGACTTTGTTCTCCTAGGGCTTTTTCATGAATTTCAAGGCCCCAATCTCCTCTTCTCTCTCATCTTCTTGGTGTTTCTTATGGCCCTTGTTGGTAATGTTATGATGATTATTCTCATTTGGTTTTACTCTTGACTCCAAACTCCTATGTACTTCCTTCTCAGCCAACTTTCCATCATGGACTTCTTGTATAGCTCCACAACTGTCCCCAAGATAGCCACTGATTTCCTGTCTGGGAAAAATACCATTACATTTTTTAACTGTGGTATTCAGCTCTTCCTCTTTACAACCCTTATTGCAGCAGAATGTCTTCTCCTGGCAGTTATGGCTTATGAACATCCTCTCCATTACTCGGGTCTCAAATGACCTATAGTCTGTGCTTTCATGATGGCTAGTACCTGGCTGGGTTCTCTGCTCTATGCTTTCATTCAAGTCACAGATATTCTGAATCTCCCTTATTGAACCTCCAGGGAAATCCATCATTTCTTTTGTGAGATCCTAGCTCTCGTGAAACTTGTTTGTGCTGATAAAACTCTTTATTAAAATGCAGATTTTATTTGTGATATTGTATTCATCCTCATTCCAATATCAGCCATCATGGCCTCATATAGGCAGATACTCTACAGTTTTGAGATTAGGATGAAATGCAGGGATGAGAAAGTCTTTGGCAACCTGTTCTTCCCATGTGATTGTGGAGTCTCCCTTCTATGGCACAATCATCATCATGTACATTCTCCCCAAATCTTTTCATATCACTTAGCTATATGAAGTAATATCTGTCTTCTACACTATTGTCACTCCCATGCTCAATCTTCTCATCTACAGTCTTAGAAACAAAGATGTGGCTGGAGCCCTCAGGAAAGTTCTGGGAAGGTAAAACCCATTAAAAAATCTGTTGAGCATAAGACATGAGAGGATGGACCACACATAATGATATTATTATAACAAATATAGTGAAGATAAAACAACAGTACTCCTACTTTTCTGAAAACACATGGACAAAACTACAAAACTACTCTTGGTAAAATGACATGGATCATGAAAAAATGGCTTTAATGATATATTTTTTCTTAATATATATTTCCCAATTAAATATTAGTAGTAATGTATAAATGTGTCCTTATAATGTGCATATATCTAAGACTACTTGTATGCAACACAGTTATCAACAAAATTTAAGGTGTTTTCAATTTTTAATTGATTTTGTAAGTGTAAAAGAAATCTTGTTAGAATTGTAATAAATATTTAATTATTTAGATACATACCACCGAAATTCTGTGCGTGCCTTGTAACTTGCTTCTTTTGGATCCTGTCATAATGACTTTTAGCCATGTAATATTTCCAGTTCACATAATTCCATATATATTATAATGATTACTTTTCACTTAATATTAATGAAAAAATAATCAATGCATTATCTCTCATAAATGAATATTGTCATATTTTATATATCTGTATTTTCAATGGTTATTTTTGAATTTTGTTTGTATCTCATCACTCCACATTTTTTATTTATAATTCCATAATTTCTTGGCAGTGGTGGGTCATTTCCTTTTATATTTAACTTAAAATTCAAAGTTCAGCAATCTATATGCGATTCTATGTCTAAAATCTATCTACTTAATTTCTCTTCCCCGCCATGCTTCTTCATCTATTTGCTCTTTTTTTCCCTCAATTTCTGTTCATTGTTTCAGCATTGATTTCGTTCAATGTCTGCTCATTGTTCTTTCTCCAAATCTGTTCATTGCCTGCTTGTTATTAGATTGTCTTCTTTAGGAGGTACTGGATACCAAACCCAGGACCTCCAATGTGGGAGGCGGAAAGTCAACTGCTTGAGCCAAATCCACTATCCACCATCTATTTAATTTTGCAGCATGTGTTTAATAATCAATGTTGCATTTAATTTTCAAAAGATTAATTCATTGGACAGAACTGGCACACAGAGCAATAACAAAAGCAATTATAGAAATGCTGCTCAGCAATACCAATTCTTGTTTTTTAAATTTTATAATATTTTATCAATATTTCTTATTGCTTATCTCTGTTATTATGTTTTTAAAAACACATCCTATGGCCTATTAATTGCAGGATCATTATCCCTACAGGAATTTTCTGGAGCAATGATCCTTCAATGCACAACTCTGATAGAAGTTGTTTGATAAATATGAGCTAAAATAAATTGAAATATGTATAAAAATTTTGCCTGAAAAAAGTATTTCTTTGCATCATACAACCATCATTTCAGCTTAAGTAATAATTTCACTTTCTTCACATTCACAAGATAGTCAATATTATAAAACTTATATAATTCTAGCTGCCAATAAATAGCCCAATTCTTCTTTCTGAATTGCCACAGAAAATCTTTAACCCACTCTTCAGGATAGCTTAAGTGCAATGAAAGGGACTAATAGGGTTTTTGAAAATATTACCTCTTGTTCCTGTATATCTTCTAACTCTACTTTACCTTATGTAGATACTGCCTCTCCTCTCTTTCCAGCATGTCGATTTTTACTAGACTGTCAGTAACAATCCTAACCCATGGTGAAATGCATAAATATATTATCCAGGATCAGCAAATCCTTTTCTCCTTCTGCTAAGCCACAATTACTGATGTAGAAATTTAATATATAGAACTCAGAATGAACTGTTCCCTTTCCTGGGATTTTTATACTTTGAATTATTTAAAAAATTAGTGAATCAAATTTCTCTCCCAAGGAAAGTATTCCACTTGTGAAAGATTGTGGGTTTCGCTTCAAATTTTTGGAAAACCAGCTAAACAAATATTTAAAATTAGCAGTTTTCACATGTCAATATAAAGTTCTAATAGATCCAACTTTAGAATTTGCAAAAATGGGCCTACATTTACCCCTGGAACAGATGGCAATGGAAAGACTCTGTGCCTCACCTAGGAGAGGATTCCACCCATTTACCATCCTCTTCAACTGTATTTTTGCACAAATCTTTTTTTATCCAGGACTCTGTGGGTGCTCAGGTTGCAGGGTCTTTTATAATAAGACCTTCTCTATTTTTTGAGGAATAATTCATGAAGTTTAACTGCCAAGTTCTAAAATATACATTATTCTAATTTTGTGATCTCATATACATTGAATTTTCTCCTTTAATAAGATATGTTAAATATTAAAATGCAATCTCATGAATGTGATCCTATTTAAAACTAAGATCTTTGAAGATATCATGAGGCCAAACTGGAATGGATTGGAATTATGACTGGGATCCTTATTAGGAGATTAAATTTGGACCAAGAGAGAAGTAGAACAAGCCCCATATCAGAAGCAGAGACTGAATTGTGTTACGAATTGCCATTGCCAGAAATCTCCTGATTTCAGCCAATGCATGGCTCTGACAAGACCTGGATAGGGAGTTCTATTGTCCCGAACTTTGCATTAAACCACCCAATAAATTTCTGGCATATTAAGCAGTATGGGACTCTGTGAGAACAGCCTTAGGAAAATAAAAACAGCTCCTGTTCCCAGAATACACAAAATTTTACATGTACTCATCTCTCATCCAGCAATATACAAGAATATTCATTAACTTCCTTGCATTAACATTTTAGTTTCTTAAATTTAAAATATATTTAAATTTGCATGATAACAAGATGATAAACTTCTTAAACACATAATTCCACATTTTTAAATTGATTTTTAAAAATACTTTGCTATTCTTTAAGTATATTAATGTAATTTTAGACAAGTAAAACTTTTTAAAAGTCTGTTTAATATAAATAGGTTGTATTTACTTTTTCTGCTACCTCATTATGTAAAACTCCTCTTCAAATATGGATAGTTGGCAAACAAAAATTAATATTGTAGTTAATGTTAAGAAAGATATATATCAATCAGAACAAACAAACATGACCTCAAAAGACATAGTAGGATACTCTGCATAAATTTTAACTATAAAGGAAAGGAGATAATACTAAATCTCAAAAAGCAATTAGTTTACAGTTAATCTGCTAGGTGAAAACAGAAATATATATTTATATGTAGCCCTGCTTAAAAGCATTAGCTGCAGACACTTACAATTGATAAACTGTAATTGTGTTTAATCACACTCCTGAATCATTTCAGGTAAGTTAACATGTCTGCAATACTTTTTCAAATCAAGTTCTATTCAGTGAAAGCATTTTGTTCCATGTAGATTCTAGAAACTTATTGTTAACTAGTTTGCATGAGGATCATTTTTTTTCCCCTAATTTGAAAGTTGATATATCTACTTCTTTATTGTTTATTTTTGTTTGATAATAAGGCTTTCAAACAAGGTACATTTTGGCAGTGTCTCATTCATTTTTATTATATCTGTGAATGAATAATGCATATATTATATATGTAACCATACTATTAAAATTTAGTAATCATTTTTTAGAGAATTTTAAGAGATTTTAAATAATTTTCAGAAAATTAAATTTTTGATTTGTTGAAATGTTATTTATAGGATATTTGGGCTTTGTTATGATTATTTGTATATTTTATTATAACAAAGAAAAAGACTTAGCTATAATTATTTATTGATGTATACTTGGAAACAGTAGATATCCAATTTTTGGAATATTTCTGAGATGTTAGGATAAAAAAATACATTTTTCAGAATTCCAATTTCTGAACCAGCATGTAAACATCTTGGAAATCATCATTTCCATCCCTAAAACAACTAAGTGCTCAATAATATGAAAAACAGCAGCTCTTCATATATCTATCAGAGAATTAAGGTCACAGTGCAAGCCACAGTCCTGAAAATACAGTGGAAGCAGTTAATGTGAATTATTGCTAACCTCAAGTGAAGGAGTTCAATTAAAGGCCATGACTCGTGACAGAAAGCAGGCCACCTTGGTATGTATGGGACAGGTGTCTCTAGTCTCAAGACACTAAGATAAGATCTGGTACGAGCCTGTTGGAAAAGCATTCTGTGCTTCAAGGAGTGTGTCTGGTATATGTTAGATAATAATTAACAAGGTCTGTTACATGCAGGAATGTAAGGAGAATTGAACCATTAACCCTAAAGATTTGCTTACTTTAATAACATGTAACCTGTCATGTATCTATTACCTTTGCACATGTGCACACGTATTTTATTTGCTTTAAAGCTAAATAAAAGCCATGAAGTTTTATGCAGTGGGACTCTTCTCCCCTTGGATGGAAGGTTCCCTGAACCCAACTATCTCTTGTTTCTTTCTCATACATGGCACCGTTTTCACGGACATAGTTCCTGAACATCAACATCAAGAACCAGAGAAAAAGAATATCTCTGATGGAGCCAGAACAAGTAAGGATGCTTGAACTCTAGTTGATCAATTTGTGGTTGCTCAGTGTGGACAATCTTGAAATTCAAAGATACCAGGAGACTCAGATGTGAAGGGGGGGGTCATTTTTACTGAGATTTATTTCCAAAAATCACATTATTTTCCTGTTTTGGAGACTGGAGATAATTCTCCCTTGTATCCCCAGTAAGGAGAGGGAAAAGTAAACATTTTTGGAATATACAAAATCATTTGTTTTGTTTAAAAAGTACTATCTTCAAAAGTAACTATTTTATCAAAGTCTAGCAAACTGATTTTATGAAAACCTAAGTGCCTGGTGGATAGGAAAGAGTGAATCTTACCCACTTCTACTCTTCCATGTTGTCAAAGGGAAATACTGAAATCAGATCCCCTGTAGTTTTAGATGTATGGGAATAGAAATATGAAACAACAGCCCACTCTATATTTCTTGTCTCATCCTTGGAGCCATACGAGATTACCAGGCTGAAAAACAATTGTTGAGTTCACAGTCTAGCAACAAAAGATAACTAAATTATGGAGACCTAATCATAGGATTATAGAATGCTTCCTCCACTACACACATCAAAGGACATCAAAAAAGCTCCTCTATAATAAAACTGGATTACAAGATAAAGAAATGTAAGGCTCAGACCTTATTTAAGAAGTCTAGGAAAACCCAAAGAAAATTTGGGAGGCAAAAGCAAGGAAACCAAGCCAATGGAACTAGCAGTGGAACTACTAGTCAGTGGAAATTCTAGTAGAAATTCTACTCTCTAATAGTTTACAGCTACAGTAATCTGTAATCCTAGCTGAACACCTACCTACACAAACATAAAACCTCACCATTGTGATGAGTTAAACTATATACATTCCAGGGAAGCTATTCTTAATTTTATTCCATTTCTGTGGGTGGGAACCCACTATAAACAGGACCTTAAAATGATGTTATTTTTAGGTATGGAGTGACCAAACTGAATGAAGTTGAGCATTAATACAAATCTCACAGGATTTATGAAGAGAAAGTCATGAGGTAGAGCCCCAAACTGGAAGTTAACAGAATGCAGAAGAGAAAGGGTAGAATATCATAATATAAAAGGAAAGCCAAGGATACCAAAGATTGGCTGACAGAACACTGTCGACCCCAAGAGGAAACTAGACTTCTAGCCTAGTAATTCCTGAGCCAATAAATTCCCATTGTTAAGCAATCATTTTGTGAGGTATTTGCTATAACAGCAAGAAATCTAAGAAAGTTTTAGTATTGGAAAGTGGAGTGCTGTTCTTACAAACACCTACAAATGTGGAAGTTGCTTTAGGATTGGGGAATGGGTAAAGCCTAAAAAAATATGAGGTACTTGAAAGAAAAAGCCTACATTGCATTGCAGAAACTGTTGGTAGAATTATGGAAATTAAAGGTAAATTTCATGACGTTTTAGAAGGAAATGATGAATGTGTTATGGGAAACTGGAAGGGGAAAAACCATGTTATTAAGTAGCTGACAAATTGGTGAAGTTGTGTCTGAATGTTGGATTGAAATTTAACTCATGATATTTCTTAGCTAAGCATGAAAGTTTCAGCCTGGTTTCTCATTGCAGAATATAGAAAAATACTGAAAGAATGTGAAAAACTACTAAGCAAAAAGAAAGCAGAAATTGTTGATTAAAAAAAATAATAACCTCAACCTATCCAGATACTGAACTCTGAGAGTAGGGCCAGAAATATCTCTTTCGGGAACATCCCTGTGCTTTTAGAAAGTGACTTCCCAGAGAATGGTGTAGATGTCTGGGTGTATCTGAATATACCCTTCTTAAAGAAGATGTGGCTGAAAATGGAAGATGGCATTTAAAATACAATTGTGTGGGAGAGAATGTAAACTACAATGTGAACTATGGTTCACGTTCAATGGCAATGCCCCAAGATGCATTTAACAATTGCAATGAATGTGCCACACTAATGAAGAGTGTTGTTTATGTGGGAGGGTGTGGGAGGTGTAGGGAGTGGACCATATGGGAATCTCTATATTTTTTGTGTAACATTTATGTAATCTAAGTATCTTTAAAAATATATTTAAAAATTATTAAAAAATAAATAAATAAATAAAATGCAGTATGTGAGAACTTGTAGAAAGTCGTTTTATCTGATATGTTGACCACGTTTTGGACTACTTTGACACACAAGGCAAAGAAGGGCAAAATTGGTATTAATGGAAGCACTACTTACCTGGACTGAAAGGGACAGAGAAAGGACAAATTGAAGGTGAATAGACTTCAAGGGTAGAAATATTGATACAGAGATCTGGACACAAAAGTTCCTCTCCTTAACAAGAAAGCCTACTTGCCCGTGTGTGTGGAAATGGCAGGTCTACCCTGGTACTTGAAGGGGATTGGCCATCTACCCCAGCAATTGGAGGGGTTGGGGCTTGACCCTTGATATATAGGGAGAATGCAGGTACCCCAATATTCCAATATGATGGAAACTATATATCTACATTCAGGCAGAGTTTAGCTGCCATTCTCATACTTGGAGTGGGTGGCACCTCTCCTCTTATGTTCTGTGAGAGTATGGACAATGCACAGGTGCTTGCATAGCATACAGTGGCTCCTTCATGAGGCCAGAGGACAAAGCATTGATACACAGATGCCTCTCAGATCTTACAATCAAATGAAGTTTGTCCTGCTGAGTTTCACACATGCTTGGGACAAATGATGCTTGCTTTCCTCCCAATATCTCTTTTCTGATATGGTAATATTTCGCCTATGCCTGTACCTTCATTGTATTTTGGAACAAAATAGCTTCCTTTCTAGATTCCCAGGTCTCAGACTAAGAAGACTTTTTCCCCATGATGAAGCACAGCTGTAACAGATTTTAATTAGACTTTGCATTCCAAGTTTTTACTTAGATGATTTAATGCTTTTGAGAGGTGACAGAATGAATGTGTTTGGCATTTGGAATCTAGAGTATTCTGTGGACCAGAGAATGGCCTGTGGTAGTATGAATTATGTTCCCTAGGAAAAATAAAACAAAACAAAACAAACAAAAACAGAGAAAATGTTCTTAATGTTAATCCATTATGCTGGGTGTGTTAACTGGACCTGTTCCAAATGTAACTATTAATTAAGTTTTGGCCCATCTGAATGAGGTTTCATGTACAAAAAGTCACTTTGCATGAATGATGTTGGAAGTTAACAAGTCCTGAATGAGAAGAGAGGACATTTCCATGTGATGGTAAAGCCAAGGCACCCAAGTATTCCTGGTCAGCCAAAATGTTACCAACCCAGAGAGTACACACACTTTCTATTCTTTGAAACCATGAACCAATAAATTCCTGTTGTTAAGGCAATGTGGTAATTGTCATAGCACCCAGGAAACTAAGACAACAACTCTTGCCTATTTACTTCAGTGCCTTTTAATATCATGTCTGGCATTAAACAAAAATAAAAATTTGAAAGACCTTCAAAAAGGCAAAAAACACAGTTTGCAGATACATAAGGAGCAGAAACAGAAACAACATGACATATATGTTAGCATTATGTCAAATTTAATAAGTTATGATTTATTAATCATAACTATTTAAATAGTTATTATTAATATGCTAAGAGTTCTAGTGAAAAAAGTGAGCAATATACAGGAACAGATAGGTATTGTAAAAGAGGGCAGTATACTGTACACATTTATCCCTTGTTATTTTATGCAAACTATATTTACTTTTTGAACTTTAGTTCAACTTCAAAAAATAAAACAGACAAAAGTCAGCATAACAAATTATGAAATAATTATATTATAAAATCCTGTCAAGACATAATTCTCTTATTTAATCCCCAAAATTTTCAACTGTTTCTCCAGTGTTTGAATATAAAAATGTAATAATATTGACAAACCTCACACTTTTGATTATTCCTTCTTGATTAAAACCCTCCCCTTATCCATAAACTTAATGGTCACGTGAATTTATGTGAATTGTATTTGCTGTTTTGGGGAGGTGCTATCTTTCTTTTATTAATTTCATTTATTCACAATCCATATCCAACCAATGTACTTTAACTCTTCCCCACAGTCCCTAAGCCATGGTAACATCTAAACATTTTCTGTATCTATGCATCTCTTTCTATACATGCTTAATATAGATGTCATATAATCTCTGTCCTTATGTGTAATGCTTATTTCATGACCATAATGTTTTCAAGGTTCTTCCAATTTATAGCATATCTCATGCTTTCTTTCCTATTGTTGAACAATATTATATTTTATGTATGTAGTACATTTTTTTATCTATTCATTTGTCAACTCATATGATGCCATTGTTTGTGTATACTGTATTTGCCCAGTTTACTTTTATGTAGTGTGGAAGTTTGAGATTATTTTATGAAACCCCAAAAGAGAAAGATTATGTTTGTAAACTAATCTATCCCTCTGAGTGTGACACCTTTTGATTGCATTAAATTTAGCTGAGGGCCTCTGATTACACTACATGTTAAGATTGCTTCATGGCTTTATAGTGGACTCTGTCAGTAAAGCAGGATGCAGGTTGAGTTCCCATATCCTTGCTGAATCTTAAATAAACAGATATTGACTCAGACAAAGGAAAAGAAAACTCTGTCATTTTTCATCTTTCCACGTGATGAGGTCAAACACCTGAGGCCCAATGGAGAGATGATCCATGTGTCTGAGAGCTTAGAGCTGAACTTAAAGATAGCTGAACAGTGGGGACTGATATAAAAAGTTAATCCTTTCACCATAGAATATACTGTTACTTGTGGGTTTTCCATAAATGCCCTTTATTATGTTGAAAAAGTTATATCTCCTATTCCTAGTGTATTTGGATTTTTCCATAATATAGTCCCTTTGTTAGAGTTCAAGAGAAGTCTTGATAATTTAAAAATATTGATATTATACAAAGTAACCTCTTTGATCACAATGGAGTAAAGATAGAAATCATTGATTGAAAAAACTGGAAATTTACAAGCCTTAGTAAATTAAATGGCATATCTTCAGCTACCATGTTGTGAAGTAAGAAATTACAAGGGAAATTAGAAAATGAATAGGGATGAATGAAAATGAAGGTACAGCATGCCAAAACTTAGCAGATGCTGCAAATGCATTGCAAGATGGAAATGTATGACCATGAATGTCTACATTGAAAATGAAAAATAAATAACATTCATTACCAAATTCACGTCTTGGTGAACTAGATAAAGATGAGCAAAGTAAACCCAAAGACAGCAGTGGGAAGGAAAGAAGATTAGAGTGGAGATAAATGAAATAGACTTTAGAAAACCATTCAGGGAATCAACAAAACAAAATTTGATTCCTTGAAATGGATCAATAAAAATGACAAATCCTTAGGTAATCTGACAAAGAAAATAAATGATCCAAATAACAAAAACAGAAATGAATATGGTGATATTACTACTGACCTTATAAAAATAAAAATTATTACAATATAACATTGACATTGTCACGCCAACAAATTAGAATATCCAAATGAAATGGAAATATTTCTACAAATACATCACCTATCTTACTCAAGTAGAAATAAAACATTTCAAAAAACTCTATAACAAATACAGAGATTGAAACAATAAAAAAAACTTCAACCTAAGAAAAGTCCAGGGCCAGATTTCAATTATGAATTAACACATATTCTTTTCAAATGGCATTATTCACAAATGCCAAATGATAGAAGTAACCCATGTTTCAGTCTAACAATGAATGGATAAATAAAAGTTGCCACATACCTACAAGAGAATATTATTCAACAGTAAAAAGGAATGAAGACCTGATTTATGTGACAACATTGATGAACCTTAAAGAAATAATGTTGAGAGAAATAAGTCAGACACAAAAGGACACATTTTGTATGAGCTCAATGATTTGAAATAATTTGTACAAGCAAGCTTATATTTATAACCTAGAGAATAAGTTAGCAGGGGATAGGGTGGGCATAGGAAATGGGAATTCAAGGCTTAAAATGTACAGCGTTCCTACTTGGAATGATGGCAATGTTTTTGGTAATGGATGATGGTGATGGTAACACAAGATTGCAAACATAATTAATAGCACAGAAATATAGTTGTGAATGGGATTAAAAGGGGACATATTAGATGTATACATGCTAAGTACACTACACAGTATACCCTAAGTTAAACCATGAACATAGCTAAGAGTACAATGTGCTATTATCAGTTGTAACATGTGATCCACAATAATGCAAGAGGTTACTTAAAAAGTGGTGTACGGGATTTCTGTGCTTTATGCATTATTTATCTTTAAACCCACAACTTTTTAAATTAAAATACAAATTAAATACATATGTCAAAACTGTTTCTAAATTGGTTATATTAATTAAACACCTTCTACTGTAAGAGTTCCCTTTATATCACAACCTCAAACAATGTGTTCTTTGATATTTCAAACTTCCTGCAGGTTTTATGAGTGTATATTTATCTGTGCTTGTCACTTTACTTTTTATGTCCTTGACCAATAATGAGGTTTTCCAAATATTCATATTTTACCCATTTCTGTTTCTTTTCAGTAGTTGTATTAAATTATATTGCTCTTAATTTTTTACCCAAGGCAGAGAAGTTGTGGATCCCAGACTTTTTGCCTTTGCTGATTGTAGATTGAGAATACCATGCTGGGAGAAGCAAGCTGAGAAGACAAAGTCCTATCATTACTACACAGCAACCATTTCACAGAGCAGTGCCGTCACTCTGAACTAAGTTAGTTGCCAATGTATGCCTGACTGTATTCATGGAGCATACACATAATCTTCTTATCTAACAACAGTTCAGACAAATCCACACTTGGTTTCCCATTCTCTCCTCCCAGGAACTCAGGGAAGGCCTCAGGTTGAGCTATCTCTGGCCATAATCTAAGGCTTCTTTAAAAATAAAAATTAAAAATAAAAAAGGTGATGCTATCTGGTTTGGCAGAGAATTTTACAAACCATCATTTGTGATTTCTTCTTTGCTTAATATTTCAGACCTCAATTTATTACTTTCTTCCCTCATTTGACTATAAATCAAATAAAAGAACAGGCAATTCCTTCAAACTTGGCTTGAAATTATCCACAAATACCCAAATTCATCAACTGTAAGTTTTGCCTTCCACATGAAAGCAGAATGAAATTTTGCAAAATTATCTGCCATTTTATAACAAAGATCAACTTCCCTCCATTTTCCCCAATAACATTTCTCCTATGGCCTCAAGAAAAGCATGTGACTATCCATATTTCTACCAACCTCCTTTTAAGATGATATATGTATTCTATAAGATTACAGAAGGCATATTTACAGCTTTAATTTTGTTTCTCAGCCTTCATAAGACATGCCTTTAATCACCATATCTCCACTTGAGAGTCTCTCCAAAGAAATCTACCTTTTTCTAACAAGTACCTCAAAATTCTTCCATCCTGTAATCATTACCCAAGTCCACACCCACTTCACATATTAGGTACCTAAAAGCAGCACCTCATTCTGATATAAAAAACTGTCATATTGTGAGACTTTCTACAAAAATTACCATAAAGTGTTCATATATAAATATCAAACATTTATTGACACCCAGCTGTAGAGGCCATAAATTCCTAATCAAGTTTTAGCAAGATCCTGCCTTTTCTTTGAGACTTTAGCATCTGGGGCTGGCTTGCTCAAATGTGACCTCTTTCTAAGCCAAACTCAGCATATAAATGTACTACCTTCCAGCATGCATTGGATAAGATTCCCAGGGATGGGACTTCCTGGCACCCAGGGATTATTACAAAGCACCAACTAGCAATGCATTGTGAAAAAGACCTTCAACCAAAGGGGAAATATTGAATACAAATGAGTTTTTATGGCTAAGAGATTTCAAGGAGAGTCTGGAGGTCAATCCAGAGGTTATGGTTATGCATGTCTCAGCAGGATTTCATTGACTTTCTCAGTAAACAGTGCTTCCAACTGTGTGGCTTTTGAGGACTCTAGAGCCCTATAAGCAGGGCAGACAAGCTCAGGAATTTGGCACCCTGTCAGAGGGTCTTACTTTGGAATGTATGCTCCCCAGTGTAAAAGAGTTAGACTCATTTATAGTTTCACTACACAAGGCTCTTCTGCCCCTTTTATTTGAACCCATAATCAGCACTATACTTGTTAACTATATGTCCCAGAAACTTAAAACTTTGGCTCATTCATCTGCCATTTGAACCCTGAATCTCAAGAGAGTTGCAACACTTAACACTCCACATTATTGGACTCACCAGGACAGCTAAAAAGGATGTGTTGATGGGCAACTCCCATCCCAAGAGAGTGTCTTCAAGTGCAAGCAAGATAGTTCTGTCCATTTACATCATGTGTTCTAAGCTCCCTCTCAATTAGAAACAGAGTGGTCATCACCATTCCAAAATCCTCAGGATTGCGGAATGAACGATGGACAAATATAGAACTATTTTTATTCTATTTCAGAATTAGTATTCTAGGAATGTAACAACATTTATTATTGATATAATGACAGTGGACAGCAGAGGTTATGGGGGGAGGGACAGGGAAGAGTAGGTGTAATACAGGGGCATTTTCAGGACATTGGTATTGTCCTGCATGACATTGCAATGACAGATACAGGCCATTATATATTTTGTCATAACCTAGAAAATTGTGTCGAGCAGAGTAAAGTAAAATGTAAAAAACAGTTCACAGTTAGTAGCAATGCTTCAATATGTGTTCATCAATTGTAACAAAGTATCACAGTAATGAAATATGTTAATGGGAAAGTGTGAGACGGGGAGGGAATTGGGTCATATGGGAATTCCTTATAATTTTAATGTAATATTTATGTCATAAAAGCTCCGTTAAATATATATATTAACAAACAGAAAAGGTAATTTTTGTGAGCACCTATTCTAGACATAGTATATTCCTTTATCATTATTTTGTAAGAAGAAAAAGCAAATTCCTGTATGTTTATTTATTTAGCCTTTTAAAATTTATTTGTATAAAAAAAATTCCCAATACATTAAACCATTTAGTGAAAACTTTATTGATTTGGCAAGAATTCAATCACAAATCTGTCACTGTTTGAAACTGGGCAAGTTACACATTTCTAAAGAGTTAGGCTACTCATTTAAAAAATATGAACAATTAAACATAATTCATAGTTTCTATGAATAAAAAAAATTCATATAGAAGCATGTCTTAAACAAAATGTTAGAAAATTTAATTGGTGATTAGTTTTCCATTTTAGGTACGTAAAACTTAGACTTCTGGGATGCAAGAGATTTTCCTAAGATCACATAACTTAAATATAAATTCCCACATTTAAGCGAGCCAGAAGTTTGAATTTTAAGATCTCTGACTTTCTCATCTCCATTATTTTTCTTCTTTTCTTCTTAAATGGCAAAGTACATAATCACATACTAGGTTGAGGATGAGCTATTGTGCATGTACATAATTGTAATATAAACGTATTTTCCAGAGTGGTAGATTTAAAAAGTCTTAGCTGGGGCTCCATCATTAGTATATTTTTAATGCTTTCTTTGCTTAAATAATAAATAATTTTGCTTTCAAATCTATCATTATTAATAAGGACATTTCTTCAGGAAAAAGCTTCAAGCATACATGTCCCAAAGAACTGACACTAGCAGAAATGTTCTCATTAAAATGGACTGTTAGTATTTTGATATAAGCAGCAATATGTGAAGCTAAATTATTAACTTTTGGATATTTATTTCAGTTACAGTGAGTAATGAGATGTAAATACAAATATTGCATGAGATTTTCCAGAATCTGTCTTATCATTACCTATCTAATATTTCACCTTACTCTCCTTTTGCATATCATTTTGATGCAAAATGATATATTGAGATGACCATGAAGAAACAGGGATGAAGTTGAAAGAACTCTGTTAAAAATAGGAAGCAGATATTGGATATTAAATGTATTGCCTCTGTACTAATTACTTATTGTAATAAAAAGTATAGTGCCCTCAATTCTATATGTGCACCAGTATCACAACTTTAGATGATTAAAGTGTAACAATGATTTGATAGCTCAAAAAACAAATATGCATAAATAGTTATTTTTCAATTTTCTTGAATGAGTATTAGTTTTTGCATCAATTTATACATCTTTTTTTTAAAGATTTATTTATTTATTTATTTATCCCCCCTTGCTGCTTGTGTTTTACTGTGTCCATTCACTGTGTGTTTCTTCCGTGTCTGCTTATCTCCCCCTTGCTGTGAGGTCCTGCTGCATCAGCCCACCGCGCTGCACGGGCCGGCCTGCTCTCACAAGGAGGCCCCTGGAAGCAAACCCGGGGCCTCCCGCATGGTAAACGGGGGATCTATTGATTGAGCCACACCCGCTTCCTGCTGTGAGGTCTTGCTGCATCAGCCTACTGCGCTTTGTGTGCCAGCCGGCCTGCCCTCACAAGGAGGCCCCTGGAAGCGAACCCGGGGCCTCCCATATGGTAAACGGGAGCTCTATCCATTGAGCCACACCCGCTTCCAATTTATACATCCTGTACACAAGTTGTGCAAACATGCTCACACACACATGCACATACACATAAACTGACAGGAATTAATGTGGGAATATATTGAATAATGAAACAATTTTAGGGAAATTTACTTTTTTCAATTTTTAATCTAATTCATGGGCAATTTACATTCCTGTATTCCTTATGACTCATTTCTGTTTTCTCCAAAAAATAATATATATTTTCTTAGGGCAGGTCTTGTAACAGTTATATTATTCCTGGGAATTTATTGATTTTGGTGTTGATATTTTTGGTGTCACCTGATTTGTTCAGAAATAGACAGACAGGAGTCTCTCAAGAGCAAAGGTGGTTTCTAACAGGCGAGGACAAACTAGTGTGTCAAGACCTCTTGTTGCATGTAACTATGAATCTTATCATCCAACAAGTCAAGCCAGGGGGTTGTCATGGGCCCTGGGGGGATGGGGTGGGAGGAATAGAATAGATCAAAGATGGGGTATTTCGTGGTCGATGGAAATGTTCTTCATTACCATACAGTGATGGACACAGGACATGGTATATATCATCAAAATTTATAAATATGTACGGTCTAAAATGTAAACTGCAGTGCAAACCATTGGCGATATTTAGTAGCTATGTTTCACTATTTGTATATCAGTTATAACAATGCTACATTCCATATATAAAAAGGTATTAATATGGGGGGAGAGGAAAGGGGGAGGATGTTAGGTATATGGAAGTCTCCTGTATTCAGTGTGTGACTTTGCTGTGACCTAAAACTTCTTTGAAAACAAAATGAAAACTAGTAGGACACTGGGGGATGAGAGAGAGAAGGTGTCATGGTACAGACTGGACACCAGATAATCCAGTGACGAAAGACAAAAGTAAAAAAAAAAGTTTTATTAAATTTTTCTTTTAATATTCCAATTTTCTAAATTTTATTTTATTTTTAGTTTTTTTTTAATTTTTATGTATTTTATCTCTTACATTTAAACTTATCATTATTATTTCATTTTCCTATTAATTTTATTCAAGTAGTGTAATGGCTTCATCTTTGAAGACGCTTTGGATCAGAGAAGGGTTACACTAGGGAGGGGGAAGATCATTGACATGGGGTGTCAGGGATGGGGGATGCATGGGAGGAAGTTCACCTGAGCATAAATATAAGATATATAAAAATGTTCAAATGTTCATGGGGCATTATCACAGTGGGTGGAGAATCACTCAATAAATGAGTGAATACTGAATTCCCAACCTGGAGAGCTCTGCCACAATCTCTAAGGGAGCAGCAACAGTCCCCCAAGTGCAGGGGCAGTGACTGGTTGAGGATGATCCTCTGATGGGCCCTTGATATTAATGACTAGCCTTATGAATCTTTGCTCTTGAAATTGTTATGGGGTGCCTAAGGGTTGCCTCCTGAGAGCCTCCTTGTTGCTCAAATGTGGCCTCTCTCTAAGCCAAACTCTGCATATGAATGTATTACCTTCTCGCCAGCATGGGACATGACTCCCAGGGATGAGCCTCAGTGGAGCCAAGGAATTGCTACCAAGCACCAACTGGCAATGTGACTGGAAAAAGCCTGAGCAAAAGGCAGAAAAGGTAAAGCAAATGAGTTTATATGGCTAAGAGTCTTCAAAATGAGTTGGGTGGTCATCCCAGAGCTAACGCTTATGCCCATCTCAGTAGGATGTCATAGAATTCCAAAGTGGATATCACCCCAAATAGTGGGGCTCTTGTGGATTCTGGAGACACCCTGGTCCTATGTCAGGGCAGATAACTCCGGAGTTTGATACCTTGACAGTGGACCCTTCTTGGGAGTTTGTGCACCTGAGAGTGACAGAGTTGGACTCAGGTATGTCTTCCCTGCACATGGCCCATCTGTTCCTTATATTCAAACCTATACTTGGTGCTGAAGTTTGTTGGTATACATCCAGAGACTTGAGTCTTTGGGTTTTAAATGTGCCAGCTGGGCCCAGAAACTTGGTGGAGCAGCAGCTCCTACTCAACAGCTCATTGGACTCACCCAGGACACCTGGTGGGGAGATAATGATGGGCATTGGCTGTCCCAGGGAATGGAGAGGGTCTGAAGCTGCTGGCAGAATAATCCCATCCATCTGCCCCATGGGATATAAGCCCACTCTCAATTGGACGTGGAGTGGACATCACCATCCCAGACTCCTCATGATGGGGGAAGAGCTATGGACTAGAGTGGACTGTTGGTATTCTACTATAGACATATTGTGATTCATGCAATTGAAGAAATTGCAACATTGATGTGGAGCCAGTGGCAACTG
Organism: Cabassous unicinctus; assembly: GCA_029593785.1. Lineage (NCBI taxonomy): Eukaryota > Metazoa > Chordata > Mammalia > Cingulata > Chlamyphoridae > Cabassous > Cabassous unicinctus. Next base: position 8,270 of record JAQZBX010000510.1, on the reverse strand, counting down.
GAGCCTCTGGTGGCAGGGAGAAAGAAAAGCATTTGTAATACAGGCACTTTGGTGGGACTTTGGAATTGTCCTGAGTGACATTGCATGACAGTTATAAGCCATTTTATATCATCATATAACATGCAGAACTGTGTGGAGAGAGTGTGGTCTACAATGTGAACTATGGTCCATGCTTAATCGCAAAGCCCCAGGATGTGTTTATGAATTGCAATTAATGTGCCACACTAATGAAGGATGTTTATGTGGGAGGTTGTGGGAAGTTTGGGAGGTGGGGCATATGGGAATCTCTATATTTTTTGTGTAACATTTATGTAACCTAAGTATTTAAGTAAAAATAAAGAAATTAAAAAATAAAATAAATGTAGAACTGATGATTACAACAGTCAGAAGAGATAATTTCCAGGTGTACTTCAGCTAACCATCATCTGTCATGGAATTCATTGAAAACCTTCATGAGGGTTGGAAGCTTGTGATCTGCCCTCAGAAATTTGGACTTACCCATACCCATATTCACATTAAACGGTTCTTGTAAATATCTATTAATATGTACAGATATATCTTTCCAGTTGGATTCCCTAAAGAATATTAATACCATCAACCTTCAACAAATGTTAAATTAAAAACATGTTAAATTTTTAATGTAAACATCAAACTTTAAAGATAAGCCCTTTTCTCATACACAGATGAACAGAGGTAAAATGCTGAGAAAAATGAAAAATGTTAACTACCTCAATATGAGGTCAAATTACATGAAACAGTTAAGCCAAAATTAATAAAAAGAAAATAAGCAGAAAATTGAAGCTAGCCATTCGGCATGAAATGTATATTGTTGAGGATTTGTGGTCTACAGATACAAAATGGGAGGAATTTGGAAAAAAAACATTAAAATGCAATATTTTTAAATTTCTATGTAAATCTTGCATGTACCTTAAAATATAAATTTATTTTTATTTTTCTCTGCTTGATACTGAGTATTATATAGATTTCTAAACATATCAATAGCACATTTTATGAAAAAATTGTTCACACATATAAGGAATTTCATCCAACAGAAACAGTGCCAAAATGATATATTATTTTAGAATCATCAAATTGTGAAATTATAGCAGGCCATAACAATTCTGAATGATAGAGAAGATGACAGTCAACATAATATCATTTAATCCTCTTGGAAAAGTTAATGTTGTAACAATTACTCAAGGTAATTGATATTTTTCCATAAACAATGAACTTTGTGGTAACCTATGAACCTATAGTACCTGCCATAGGTAAATACCAAATTCAAACCCTTTTATATGGGAAACAGGGAATTTTTCAACAATATTCATAAGCATACAACATATAATAGCAGAAAACTGGAAAAAATCCAAACATTGTTGATAAATAATGGATATGTATAGATTTATTTGGCTGAAATCATAGAAAAGAGTGTTACAAAGGACTAAAACATAATGGGTCATAGTTACATGCAGCTACACTAAAGCAATATAATGTAGAGTGAAAAATCTCAATTTTGTTCCTGTTGGGTGATGTATTTACTCTGAATGTAATGAAAAAAGTAAATGAAGACATTCATCTAACAAAAGACATACTTTGTCTTAACTCAAGAATGAATGTTCCTACAAATATTTACCAATTGCTTTTTATAAAACATATACAGAAAAATTGCATGAACCTTAAAATATTTCACATAAAATTTATTCTCTCTTTTAATAAAACTCTTCATTCACACCCAGAACAATGATTACTGTTTATTGACATGTCTTATAGTGAACTGCAAATGGAGGACCACATATTTAAGGAATTAATCCATTGTATTAAATATTATCAGCCCTTAGGCACCAATACATTCTCAGTAAGTGCTGATAGAACCATAAAACAGAAGCAATTCAGAAAACATTTTGGATATTTCTATTAAAGTTATATATATGCCAAACTTAATTATGGTGAAGCAAGTGACTTTTAGGTATATACTTAAGATATTTAGTTTTATAGGCACACAAAAATATTGTAAAATGTTATGGCAGTTTTGTTCATACCTACAAATGTCTGATATAAAATAAAGAGAAGGAAGGGAGGAAGGAAAGAAGGAAGGAAGGAAGGAGGAAAGAAGGAGGGAGGGAGGGAGGGAGGGAGGAAAGGGAAAGAAATAGAGTAATAACAAAGAAGAACAAAAATGTAGAAAGGATGCAAATGAATGAATGGATGGATGTACAGTGATTGATTTTAGCAGTTTGTTCATTTTATAGGTGACCTTGATGTTATGAGTTTGGATGCATTATATTTCTTGAGCACTGTATTTCAGGGTGTTCAAAGACCTTTATAGAGTAATTTTTATTATATGGGGACATAGCTTTCAGCATAAAAAAAAGCTGAACATCACAGCATTTTCTGGATTTTGTGTTGGAAACAAAACTAGTTCAAATAATAATACTTTATTTCTGAAAAAAGGAGAAATGTAGATATTTATCAATGTATTTTTGAGTAAGCATTTCTATGAATTCATACCTTTCCAGGAAGTAGACTACTCAAGTCTTTATTTGTTCCAAAATCTAAATCATAAAAGGGTTCCTAAAGCCACATTTGTACAAGATTAACTATGTCAAAATTTTTCTCATAGCCTACACAATCGTCTTCTTGTAGGATTTAGATAGAATGGGTATAGAAGAATTGTAATAAAGGTGTACAACTCTCTTACCACTTTATCTTGTTCAGTGATATATTAGGATCATGGCCTCATGGAGTTGGACAGAATGGTCCCATAGAATAGATTTGCCACAATCAGGTGGATGGAACAAGTAGAGGTAACTTTTATCTGCCCTTTGCTGGAGCACATCTAGAATACAACAGTGAACACATGGGCATAGAAAGCTAGAATAGTCATGAATGGTTCCACCACCATAATAAGGCCACAAAAGAAAATTGTATATTCATGTTTAGAAGTGTCATGATATAACAATGTCAAAAAAGATGGAACTTCACAGGCAAAATGTTTAATGACCTGAGATCTATAGAATAGAAGAGGAAAAAAATAAAGTGTCCATGAAAGAGGTGATGTAAAAGCTATCCAAGATGACAAAGTAGGGAATGGGGGGCTGCACTCCTCTTCCAGATACTGAGGGAAGGTATCTAGGCCTGCCTGGCAGAAGGGAGGCTGGAGGTCATTGGGGTTGATAGTAGAAAGTATCTAGAGAACAAAGCCCAGTTAGTTGAGGGAGAGGGAAGCTGTGGGAGATAGGGCAGACTAGCTGGTGCCCAACTAGCTCAAAGGGAGAGCAAAGGTAGGAAAGTGATTTACTGACCAACTGGTGCTCAGCTGACATCCACAGTGAGGTGAGACAACAGGGGCACAGGTAGGCATGCTGGTGCCCAGAAGGCACTCAAGCGGGAGTTGCAGTACAGTCAGGTGAATGGACTGGTACTCAGCTGGCTCAGGAGAAGAAGGGAGCAAGGGGGCAGGTGATCAAGCACCTAGCTGGCCTGGGGGAGAGGATAGCATTGGTTCAAATGGGTGTGCTGCTGGTGCTCTTGAAGGAAGAGAAATTGTTGGGTAACAAGGAGTGCTGGGTGCCACCAAGCTCAGGGAGATAAATGTGGGGGGTGAGATAAGGCAGGTGGACCGACTCTCATCTGGTTCCCAGGAAGAGGAAAGATGCAAGCTGGCGCTGAAGTGCCTCCAGGGATATAGGAGGAGGAGTTGATCAGTTGGGGTGACTTGTGCCCACCCACTCAATCTTAGGAGAGGAACTGGAATTGTGAGAGGGTGGGCTAACAGGTACCAACAGGTACAGGTGAGAAGGGAGCTATGAGAGTTTGCCAGTAACCTGACAGGTGCCCAACCAGCCTAGGGGAGATAGGAGCTGGCAGAGGCAATTGGTGAGCTGTCACATGACCAACAGGGCCAGGGGAGAAGGGAAATGGAGAGAGCAAACCAGCAGGTTGTCAAGAATCCAGGGGAATCCTGCCAGATGGGAGCATGAGACAAACAGGTTCAGAAAGGGGAACTTTGACTGATTTTCATTTTTTTCTCTACATGTGGGTAGATTATCTGCAGAGAGTGGGCCGTAAAGTTGAATGATTGGTGAACACAGACTGTTGCTGATGGCTTGAGAGCAAAGCCTGTTTTGTTTTGCTTTTTAATTGCTTTTCCGTTCCTTTTATTTTCTTCCTGTCTTTAAATCTTAAATTTTTCATTCTTCTTTTTATTTTCTTTCTTACTGTCTCCTCTAGTTTTGTCTTCATTTCTTTCTTCTCTTCTCATCTTGTGATCTTTTATTTTTTTCTATTTCTTTTTTTCAAATTTTTAATTTTTCTTCCTTGTTTCCTTATTTTATTTTTCACTCATTACTTATTTTTTTCTGGCTCTTTTACTTTTCCTTTTCCATCCCTCTTGTTTTCTTTTCTTCTTTCATTCCTTTTTTTAATGGATCTAATATTTTTTGTTGGAGCATGAGAAAATAAATTGAGGCAGAATAAATGAAAATTCCAAAGAGGACCCATAAAACAAAACAAAATGAAAACACTAGTTGACACAATGTTGAACAACTAATCAAGAATGTCCCCCCCAAAAAGTGAATCAACTTAATGAAGTGAAGGATGAGTTAAAGGATAATAAAAAGACACTGGGGAAACATAGAAAATAAATCATAAACATAAAGAAAAAGATAATAGATATGATAATGATGAAAGGCACAATGCAAAAAATTAAAACTACGCTAGGAGCAAATTACAGCAAATTCTAACAAAAGAAATAATTAGTGACATTGAAGATAGGTCATGTGAAATTTCACAGATAGTGGTAAAGACAGATTTTCTTTTGAAAAATGGAAATAAATTATCTGGGACCCAGGGAATTGAATGACAACATGAAATCAACAAACATATAAGATATAGTCATCCCAGAGGGAAAAGAGAAGGGAAAGGGGGCAAAAGGAGAGTTGGAGTAAATAATGGCCGAAAATTTCCAAACTATTTTGAGGGACATTGATATACATGTCCAGTAAGTATAGCAAACTCCAAATAGATATATCCTAACAGACCAACTACAAGACACATACTTATCAGGTTGACAGTCACTCCAAAGAAAGAATGCGGAAGCAACAAGAGAATTGAAATCCATCAAAAGGGAATATCAAAAAGGTTATGTACAAATTTCTCTTCTTAAGCCATGAAAGTGAGAACTCAGTGTTATGACATAGGTAAAGTGCTAAGAAAAAAAAAATAGCCAGCTTGAATTCTGTATCAAGCAAAACAGGCATTCAATTATGAGGCAGAATCCAAATTATTCAGAGATAAACAGAAATTGAATGTGTGTCAAAAGAAATACAGCACATTCAGAAATATGAAAGGTTGTTCTGCAGGTTGAATGGGGACAACAGGAAAGAGAGGGTTGGAGGAAAGTGTAGACAGTAAGATTACTAGTAAGAATAATTAAAACATAAAAAGATAAATAAATATAAAATATGACATATATAAACCTAAAAAAATAGCTAAAGTAAGAACTGCCTTGAGAGTAATAACATTTTATGTTAATTGATTAAAGTCTGCAATCAAAAGACACCGATTGGCAGAATGAATAAGAAAATACCACCCAACTATATGCTCCTTAAAAGAAACTCACTTTAGAACCAGAAACACAAAATAAGTTGCAAGTGCGAAGCTGGAAAACTATTTTACATGTAAACAGTAACAAGAAAAGGGCAGAAATTATACAAATATTGGAAAATAGCCTTTAAATGCAAAACTGTTGTACGAGTCAATGTTTGACACTATATATTAATAAAAGGAACAATCTAGCAAGAAGAAAGAACAATCATAATTGTTTTCCCCCTAACCACGATGTCCCAAAATAAATGAGGCAAACACTGGTAAAACTAGGGGGAGAAAGATATGCCTTTACAATCATAGAGGGGACTCTATTAAACAAATAAAATGATTAGATAGAACATTTTCATAGAGGGTCAATTAAAAAAACAGAGACTTTAAATAAAATGTTAGAGAAATTAGATCTAATAGACATATACAGAACATTATACCCAAATATATTAGGATATACATTCTTCTCAAGTGCACATGGATTATTCTCCAGGATAGACCCATGGTGAGTCACAGAACAAGTATCAGTGAATTTAGAAAGAAGGAAATTATACAAGGCATTAACTCTGACCACAATGGAATGAAGCTGGAAATTAATAATGGGGAGATTATCTAAATAGGTACATACATACAGAAGTTAAACATCATACTCTTAGACAAACAGTGGGTCAAGGAGGAACTTGCAAGAGAAATCAGTGACTACTTTGAAGCAAATGAAAATGAGAATATTACAAATCAAACCTTATAAGATACAGCAACAGCAGTGCTGAGAGGGAATTTATACTCATAAATGCATATATTAAAAAAAGAAGAGTGAGCTAAATAAAATACGTGACTGCACACATGGAGGAACTAGGTAAAGAACAGCAAACTATTCATTAAACAAGCATATAGAAAAAAATAACAAAGATTAGAGCACAGCTTAATGAAATTGAGAATTAAAAAATAAACACTAGAAGAAATTAACAAAACCAAAATCTGGCTCTTTGAGAAGATTAATAAAATTGACAAAACCTTAGATAGACTATCAAAGAAAAAAGAGAGATGATGAAAATAAATCAAATAAAAAATGAGAGAGGGGATATCACCACTAATCCCACGGAATTTTTTTTTTTTACCAAATTAGGATACTTTGAAAAAGATAATGCCAAAAAGTGATCAGTTTAGATGAAATGGATGGCTTTCTAGAAACACATGAGCAGCTACATAGATGAAAGAAGAAGGAGAAGAACTCAAACCAACCGTAAATATATTTAATTAGTCAACAAAATCCTCCCAAACAAGAAAAGTCCAGGACCAGATGGCTTCACAAGAGAATTCTACCCATTGTTGCAGAAAGAACTAACACCAATCCTACTTAAAATCTTCAAAATATAGAATTGGAGGGAACATTACCTAACTTATTCTATGATGCCATCACCCTAAAACCAAAGCCACATAAAAACAGCACAGGAAAAGAAAAGTACAGAAAAACTCTCTAATGAATGAATTCAGAGGCAAAAATCAAGAAAATACTTGCTAATTGAATCCAATAACACATAAAAAGAATGATTCACCAAGAACAAGTTGGTTTATCCCAGGTATAAAAGGATGTTTCAGCATAAGAAAAACAATCAATATAATATTCCATATTAACAGATCAAAGGGAAAAAAAATGACATGAACATCTCTTTCAATGCAGAAAAGAGAATCTACAAAGTAAAGCAATCTTTCTTGATAAAAACAATTTAAATGATAGGAATAGAAGGAAATTTCCTCAGCATTATAAAGGGCTAAATGCTCCCCCACTAAGTTCTGGAAAAAAAAAGGATGCCAACTGTAGGCGCTTTTACTTAATATTGTACTAGAAGAACTTGTTTAAACACTTAGGCAAGAAAAAGAAATGAATTCAACCTGGAAAGGAAGACTTAAAACGTGCATTATTTGCAGATGACAGGATCATATACATAGAACCCCAGAAAAATCTACAACAAAACTTTCTGAAATGGTAATCAAGTTCAGTAAAGTGGCGGGATATAAGTTCAATGTGGAAAAATCAGTAGCATTTCTGTACACTAATAATGAACAATCTGAGGAGAAATTAAAGAAAAAAATCCATTTACAATAGCAACTAAAAGAATCAAATATCTATGAATAAACTTAACTAAGTATGTAAAGGACTTTTACATAGAAAACTACACAGTATTGCTAAAGGAAATCAAAGAAGACTTAAATAAATGGAAGCATATTCCTTGTTCACTGATTGGAAGCCAAAATATGAATAAGATGTCTATCCTATGCAAATTGGTTTTCAATGCAATCTCAATAAAAGTTCCAATAGCATTTTTTACTGAATGGGAATAATCAAGTCAAATTTATTTGGAAGGATAAAGAGCCCTGAACACTCAAAAAGATCAAGGAAAAAAAAAAAAAGCTAAATTGGAGGAATCACTCTATTTGAATTTAAATTATACTGCAAAGCTACAATGTTCAAAAGTGAATGGTATTGGCACAAGGATAGAAATACTGACCAATGGAACTTAATTGAGAGTTCTGATATAGTTCTTCACATATACATTCAACTTATATTTGATAAGGCCTCAAAAGCAAAGTCATCTGGGACAGAACGGCCCATTCAACAAATGGTTCTGGGAGAACTGTATATCCATATCAAAAAAAAAAAAAAAAAAAAAAAA
>JAQZBX010000509.1:11820-107395 GCA_029593785.1 Cabassous unicinctus | reverse complement strand
GTGAACAGAGCCTTAGGAAGTTATGGGATGCTATCAAATCTACTAATATATTCATCGTGGCATTTCCAGAAAGAGAAGAAAGAGAGAAAGAGGCAGAGAGAATATTCAAAGAAATAATTGCTCAAAACTTCCCAAGTTTAATGGAAGACATGAATATGCACATCCAAGATGCTCAGCAAGCTCCAAACAACATAAATACAGATAGATCCACAATGCAACATATTATAATCAAACTGTTAAATGCCAAGAGGGAGAACATTCTGAAAACTGTAAGAGAGAAGCAACATGTTACATATAAGGGAGCCTCAAGTTTAAATGCTGCTTCTGCTATGGAGTCAAGAAGGCAGTAGGATGACATATTTAATGTTCTGAAAGCAAAAAATATTGCCAACTAAGAATTCTATATCTGACAAACTGTCTTTCCAAAATTAGGAAGAGATTAAGACATTCTCAGATAAACAGAAACTGAGTGCATTCATTACAAGAATGGCACTCTAAGATATGTAAAGAGAATTCTGTAGGCCAAAGGAAAAGGAAATAGACAATAGATCTAAGCTGCATAAAGAAATAAAGATTTCCAGTAAGGGTAACGTTTTAGTTCTTGGCTGCTAAAATAAACACCTTACCAACAGGAATACATTGGCTCACAGTTTTAGAAGCTAGAAGGCTTGCTTCTTCCTGGGGTCTATATCTCCTGGCTGGCTAGCAATCTTTGGTTCCTTGCTTTTCTGTCACATGGCAATGCATGTGGCAGTATTTACTTTTTTCTCTTCTGGGTTCCATTGACTTCCAGCTTCTAGTTGCTCTCCATGACTTCTCTTTCCATGTCCAATTTCCTTGATTATAAGGACTTCATCCATATTGGATTAAGGCCCCCCCTCACTCAGTGTGGGCAGAACTAAGAACATATTCAAAGGACCTATTTACAAATGAGTTCAAAACCATAGAACTAAGAGTTGGGACCTGAACATGTCTTTTGTGGGAGACATGATCAGTCCCCAACAGAGATATCCAGTGAGGGTAAAACATAGGTAAATATAAATGCCAGTACTATAGTGCTTTTAATTTGCATCTCCACTTTTTACTCTACAGTATCTAAAAAGAAATGCATAAAATGTAATGATAAATCAGTGGTTTGAATTCATCATGTATAAACATGTAATTTGTGACAAGAGCTACTTAATATTGGAGGGACAGAAGGGATGTAGGAACATAGTTTGCATATACAATTGAAGTTAAGTTTGTTTCAAACAAATACAATTGTTTTAAGATTTAGGATGCTAAATTTAAGCTCCATTGTAACAACAAAGAAAATATCAGAGAAAACACAAGCCCTGTAAGGTAGAAACCATGCTGTATTCAGTGTCTAACACAGTATCTAGAACTTAGTACCATAGTACATTTTTAAATACCTGCTGAGTGACTGATTAAAAGAGAGTATCATATTTTGAGATTCTGGAAATGTAATAATTTCAAAAATGATAAGAAAAAAGGTAGTAATAATGGTTGCTGAGTTTGAATAAATATGACACCAGAGCATCACCTAAACATTTGGGAATTGTGAAGCTACTGGATAACCTTGAGCAGGTGATTTCATCACAACAAAAGGAAAAGAGATACCTCAAAGTTAATAAAAGCACAAAGTGAGTTTACAGCCCACTGGTGAACAAAGAATAAACAGAGTCCTTGAGGTGGTGGAGGTGATTAAAGTAAAGGGGAGAGACAAGTAATAATTTAGAAAAGATTGAATGTCACATGGTAATTTTGGTTTAGCCAGATTTTACAAGAGGAGGAAATGGTCTTGATCAAGGGAATTTATTTAGAACTGAATAGGGGTTCAAATAAAAGGGGCACATATATAACAGTCTTGGAAGTCTAGAGCATAGGAGAAATGGAACTGAACTGAATATGGTTGAAAATAAAAGAATAAAAACAAAAGTTAGCATAATAATAGGAATTAGGATAAATGCTGCAAGCAGGATTGAGAAGATGATACTTATTAATCATAAAACATTTATTTTTTTACAATGTCTGGGCATCGAAGTGGAAATACCTAGTAAGCAAATAGACATGTTTGAATGGAATTATTTAAAATATTTCATAATATCTGTCATTTTGATTCATTTCAGTTTTTAATATTCTGTAAAGGAAATGTCCACTATCATAGAATATAAATAATCAATGCTGGAGAAGAGTTTAAGATTGTTTAAGGTGGTAAAGCTATCATTCTTTAAATACTTACTTTGCCCAGGCATGGTTTGAAAAGATTTACAGATATCAACTCATATGATGCCCAGTGAGGCCACTTTTGTGGTATCTGTCAATATTGTCCCCAAGTCAAGAGATGCAAAGAAAAAGCTAAATAAATTACCCTACATTTACACAGAAAGTCAGTAACAGGGATTGGACCTTAACCAAAGTTTTCAACCATACACTATTTTGCTTCCCAATATTAAACTTTGTTTTTAATAGTAAACCTCTCTTAAAATGATAAGCTTTTCCCTGTAATTATGATATTCTCCTCCTCTTCGCAGAAATTATTCTTTATTCTGCATTTAGCAAGAACAAGTAGAAGGCGTTAAACAACAGAGGGCATAAACAGAATAATGTGAGCCAACATGCAAGCTTTAAAAAGAGATGAAAGATGGCATCATAATTTAATGGGATGGGATGATAAAATGTGATGGATTTCCTGACCACCCAATTGTTCACCAACAGGCTTGTCCATTCTTTCTGATGCTACTTGATTACACTGGGCTTCAAGATACCAAATAACCCTAGGGTTATAAACTACTATGGTATATTATCAATCATTCAGAGATAAGATTATCTAGGTTACAGATAATTCCTAAACTTTTCCTAAAATTATCTGAGTTCATTGTCGGTACTATTCTGAATTCACTCAATAGCTACAAAATCTACTTGTTTACAGGGCCCATGAAATGATAGATATATACAATGAGTTTGGAAGTATTTGCAATCTTTAGATTGTAAGCTAACTGACAACTCCGGGGAATGGCAATGAGATCATTTTTCCTACCACAATGCCTAACAGGTTCTCTATAAGTGTTTATTGAATTGAATTGGATTTAATTAAGCAAGTCAATAAAAATCTCTTCTATTATATGTATAAAATTACAGACTCTTGTTCCTATAAATTTAAAATGTTGATTTAGATCTTTATTTATTGACCTAGAATACATGCAAAATACTGTTGGGTAAAAAAAGGATGGTTCCAAAATATCATGAATACTAAGATTCCATTTATGTTATCTAAGTAGAATATTGCATATGTACAGCTTTCTATAATTGAACAATCTGGAGGCCATATAGCATAGTGGTTAAGTATGTGGTCTTTGGAGTTAGATCACCAAGATTTTAATTCTAGATACCTTTGCTACCAGTTGTGTGACCTTGAGTAGATTGCTTATTTTTTCTTTGCTTCAGTGTCCTAACTTGTAAACTGGGATAATAATAGAACCTACCACATAGAGTTATCATAAACATTAAAAGAGATCATATACATACAATTATTAATGTAATGCCTGGATCATAGTAAGCATGTACATAATTTAATATAACTTATGATTATAAGAAAAAAAATGGAAGGTTTACCAAAATGTTAACAGACTTGTTTTTCCTTTTCTCCTGCATTATTTTTTTTAAACAAGAATATTGTCTCACAATTAGATATCAATAAAGTATTTTTTCATTTCAAGAAAAAAAAAATAGAATCTTTACGTTGGAAAGGAAGTTATATGGTATTTGTTTCAATTTTCCAACAAGTGTATGACCCTTAATGTAGCTTTCAATCTCTGCAGAAACTCCTCACATGACCTTCCAACTAACTGTATGTTTCTCTGACAGCAGACATTGTATCTTCCAGTCTCTTTGAGTGCCCCACAGAGTAGACTTCTGTAAATACTACTTTAATGAATTATGTTTAGAGGCATAATCAAGGTCCTTATCTCCCTTTACATCTGAGGGGGCTTTAGTAACATGGTATCCTGGGGACTGAAGGCAAAACATCCATCCCTTAGTACTCTCCTGGGTCTTTTTCACCAGAAGACTTTCTGCACAGACCAGTTTACCTTTCCTTGGCATCATCAGCCTCCACAGCTGTCTCCCAAACAGCATCTTGAGCCCCTAAAAAAGGCAGATGAAGAAGATTGCAGCAGCATTACAGTACTAAAGATTGTCCGTGAGGGAATATTTATTCTCAATTCTCTCACAAATTTCCCCACACAAATATTTTATGCAGTAGTTCCCAGAATCATCTAAGGATCTTGGGGAAAAAAAGAAAAAGAAAAGGCATCTGTGCTTTAGAATGCCTATTCCAAATCACGTTTTAGCCTGGGGCTCTTAATCTGATCTGGAGTTTACAGTCTGTTGAATTGAAACTTCCTAATTTTGCCTTTAGCAAATTACCTGTGGCTTCAGTCATGTCCAAGGCTCTTCTGGGACTAAGCCTGTAACCAAGTAGGTACCCTACTTTTGGGTAGAACTGTGTGGTAGGAGGAGTAGGAAGGGATGCACTAAATATTTGTGGAAAGAATAAAGTAAAATTAGAGATTGCATACCATATTTCTTTAAAAGAAACATAAACCATATAAAGGACTTAAAAATATGCATACAATATAGAAGATTAGATACAGACCACTTCCACTCTTACAAGCATTAAAGAGATAGGGCTTAGTTTTGCCCCCTCTTTGGCCCACATAGGCTGAGAGAATAAGAACAAAGAGCCTCAACTCAAGTGACATCTCTTTTCAATAGGGACAGAGTTCCTCTACCTTTAGTGTCCCTAGTACTCTTGACTCTACTTGCTTGACTGGACTGAAGGCAATCCCAAGCTCCTTCCTCACATTGAAGTCTCTTGGCCTAACATATAAAAATGCGCTCTTGTACTGCTAGGGCAATACTTTAAAGAGAGCAATGTTGAGGAATGTGTCAAATGACCAGGAAGATGCCATTTAAATATATTTCTGATCTTCTGCAAAACTCTTCCAGTCAGAGACTGAGAAATTTTCTTAATTCTCTGAGAAGTATGAGTTTGGTATATTTATTCTGATGTTCTCAGAAGACGATATGTACTTTTTTTGTGGCTTTCTTTGCATAGGCACTGCAACGTGATAACCAATAAAAAACATACATTCAGTTGAATCATTAATCTTTATGTATAACCAAAGGATACTGTGGTGGTTTGAAGCTGTATATACACCAGAAAAACATGTTGTTAAATCTAATCCATTCCTGTGGGTATAAACCCATTGTAAGTAGGATCTTTTGATGAAGCGATTTCAGTAAGGTGTGACCCACCTCATTGCAGGATGAGACTTAATCCTATTACTGGAGTCCTTTATAAATGGAATGAATGTGTATGTGTGTGTGTGTGTGTGTGTGTATAGCCACAGAAGCAAGAAGCTGAAAGCAACGAAACCTGGATGAGAAGGTAGAAATCAGCAGGTGTACTTGCCATGTGGCAGAGGAGTCAAGGATGGCCAGCAACTGGTTTTCAGTAAGAAAGTGTTACCTTGATAATGCCTTGATTTGAATATTTTCTTGGCCTCAAACTGTAAGCTAATAAATTCCCATTGTTCAAGCTGAACCATTTTGTGGTATTTTCTTGGAGCAACCTAGGAAACTAAAACAGATAGCATTAACAAATGACAGTTGTCAAAATCCATAGATGCATCCTGGGTCCTGCCCATTTAGCTAGATCTGTGACTTTGGGCAAGTCATTTCACTCTTCTGTACCTTAGCTTTATCATCTATAAAATGGAGAGAATAACTGTTCTTAACTCTAGTAAGGATTTACTTAGTTATCCCTCAATCAGCATTGGCTACCATTACTATTTACCTTCCCCTAACTCCTACCTTTTTGTGCTTCTCAGCCACATCCTTTCCTCCCACTCCTTATGAGCTAATTCCTTTTTTTATGTTTTGTTTTTTTTTATTAAGTCTTGTGGCTTTCCTGCCCTTTCTTTATCAATTCTTCAAAACTTAGTTTTGCCCTTTCTTTAAATCCTTATAAAGTATTTCATACATAATTGAATATCTAAACAAGAAAATATATTTTAGTTGAGTTATGCAATTTTCCTGGTCTCATTGTCAACTGTAACACTCTTCAAATATTTTTTTTCTTTCACAGGAAAAGAAAAATGTGTATAGTGCCATCTCTAGTTTCCTTGTGAAAATTATAATTTTTGGTAATAACAGCTTCAACTTACGAGTACCTAAAACAAATATTACCTTAAAAATAGATTTTCATAAATGTTAGTAGAAGCCTTCCTAGTGTTATTGTTGATTAATTTGATTAGCAGTATTTTAAAAATCTAACAAGGGCCAGTGTTAGTATTAAGTTTATATGAGGCCTCAGATAAAACCTGTGCAGGAGATACTGTTAGAAAATGACTGTACTCCTAGGGGTCAACGATTTAATATTGCTGTAGCTGGCAGTTACCTGTATCTTGAAAGAACATGAATGCTCCAGCATGAATATGTGGGACCATTTTAGAAGTATTGTCCGCAAAGACTCAAGGCCTCACTGTTTCTTCCCTATTTTTCTTTTTTAAAAATGTTTTTAATTACACAAGTTGTAGGTTTATAGAAAAAATTCATGTAAAAATATAGCATTTCGATATACCCCCAATTGTTGACATTTTGTATTAGTGTGGTTCCTTTGTTACAATTGATAAAAAACATTAAAATTGTATTAACTATAGTCCATAGTTTATATTAGGTGTATTTTCTATCTGACCCTGTTATTAACACCTTGTGTTAATGTGGTACATTTGTTATAATTTATGAAAGAACATTATTATACTTGTACTATTAAATAGTCTGTCATTAACAATAGGGTTCATTGTGTTATACAATCCCTTAATTGATCTTTGAATTTTTATTCTAGTAACATATATACAACCTAAACTTTCCCTTTTTAGCCACATTCACATATATAATTCAGTGGTGTTAATTACACTCACGATAATTTGCTACTATCACTACCATCCATTAATAAAACTTTACAATCAACCTAAATAGAAATTCTGTACAAATTAAGCATTAACTCCCTATTCTTTACCTCAAATCCAGCCCCTGGTAAACCATATTCTAGGTTTTAACTTTTTAAGTTTGTTTATTCTAATTATTTCAAATCAGTAACATCATACAATATTTGTCCTTTTGTGTCTGGCTTATTTCATTCAGCATAATACCTTCAAGATTCATCCATGTTGTTGCATACATCAGGACTTCATTCCTTTTTGTGGCTAAATAATATTCCACTATATGTATATTCCACATTTTGTTTATCCATTCTTTGGTTGGTGGACACTTGGGTTGCCTCCATCTTTTGGCAATTGTGAATAAAGTCACTATGAACCTCGGTGTGCAAATATCTGTTTGAGTCCCTGCTTCCGATTATTTTGGGTATATACCTAGTAGAAGGGTTGCTGTATCACATGGTAATTCCATACATAGCTTTCTGAGGAAATGCCAAACTGTCTTCCACAGTGGATGCATCATTTAACATTCCCATCAGCAATGTCCTTCTCACAATATTCTCCTTGAATGCTTCCATACAGCAGAAGAAAACTGAACTAAAATATTTATATTATAATAAGGCTATGTTCATGGGCCATGGTATGAAAATCAGGGACGGGGGCTAGCATTTCTGGATATCTTCTGTACAACCATAGTAAAGTAGATGAAAATATGTATTTTTGCCCCACTTATTCTTATGTAGATCTAACTGAATGAAAATTTTCTTCTTTTATTAAGAAGATGGCTCTACCTTGTAAGTAGATATTCTATTTATTATATTTATTATTTGAAATGAAACAAACTGGTTAAGATTTATTCATTTATTCAAGAAGTTTTTGAGCACCAAAAGTATGTATACCAGACCTTCTTCTATTTCCTTTAGAAACAAAGGTGAGAAGGCATAATTTATATCCCCCATGAGCTTCCAGTATAGTAGTAGACAGACCTATAAGCAAAGAAATAAATGTCTAAATATCTTAGGTGCCATGATGAGTCTCTACAGGGGACACAGTGATGGCTTTAAGGAAGGAGTTGCCAATTATATATGAAAGTGTTGTTTACTGGAGTGATTGTCAAAATTTTCACTTCTATTTCCTAAACAACTAGGAGGAGGAAGAAAAGAAAAGAAAGTCCTTCCAGCAGAAATAGTTTTAAAGGCATGAATTTGTATAGGACCTGGGATATCAGGCTTAGTAGATCATGATCAGAGATAAGGCTACAAACTAGCAGCCTTAGACCATTTGAGGCACGATTAAAGGATCAAACTTTGCAGAACACAATCTCATGGGTGCATTTAAAATATAAGACTTGGAGAGGGTGAAGGATAAATTAGAGATTCCAAGGAAATTTATTAAGTGTCCTCACTTAATTCTGGAGAGAAATGTAGAAGGCAGAAAATAAGCTGAGTGCTTGTTGATGGAGGGATGGTGTCAAGCTATTTATAATGGAAGGGATTAGAGAGTACTTGGACCTTCATTGAAGATGGTTGATGATGTGCAGGAGAGAGGAATGAGTTAGTGATGACTGTGGACTATGTGGTTTGTTTAACAGTGGATTTGTTGCCCATACAAAGAAGGAAAGAAGGAAGGGAGGGAAGCAAAGGGAAGGGAAGGGAAATGAGAAAATAAAAGAAAAAAAGACATTGTGAGGAAGAGTTCAATTTGAGGCATAACAAATTCTACCTAAACTTGGAAGCCTAAAATAACAAGCATATATTATCTCCTATTTTCTGTGGGTCAGTAATTTGGAAGAGGCTTAGATGAATGATTGTGGCTGGGTCTTTTATGAGGTTGTAGTCAAGATGTTGCAACATGGCTGCAGCTATCTGAAGGCTTGACTGATGCTGAAGCATCTAGTTCTGTTACTTATCAGTTACATGGCTTTTGGCATGAGGCTTAAATTTCTTGCCACATGAGTTTCTCCATATTATCTGCTTTAGTGTCCTTGTTACATGTTAGTTGGCTTCCCCCAGAGAAAGTGATTAAAGAGAGATCAAGACACAAGCCACAATGTATTTTACGACTTACTTTCATAAGACAGGTATTATTTCTGTAATATT
This sequence comes from Cabassous unicinctus, assembly GCA_029593785.1. Lineage (NCBI taxonomy): Eukaryota > Metazoa > Chordata > Mammalia > Cingulata > Chlamyphoridae > Cabassous > Cabassous unicinctus. The sequence continues at coordinate 98,292 of JAQZBX010000509.1, read as the reverse complement.
CTAGTGGTTACACAGGTCAGCAAAATTGAATGTGGAAGAGGACCTGAAAAGGATGTGGATACCAATACATGTGGATCATTAGAGTCATGTTAAAGACTGGCTACCACGGGGCATGTTGAGTTTAAGAGTTATTAAGTAGCACACTTAGTAAGTAGTAAATAGTTGGATATATGGGACTGGATGTATGGGTCTGGAGAGAGTTCACTCTAGAAAAAGAATGTTTAGAGAGAGAATAGATGAAACTAAGAACATAACATTTGAGATATCTGCATTTAAAAGATGGCTAGAGAGAAATATTATATTATAAAATGTTGAAGGAATGAACAGGGAGTGAGGATGGTAACGAGAGAGAATGGTAGCCGTGAAACAAAGGATGGTGAGTTTCACATGACACAAATAAATCGAAAGAATACATTGGCTTTGGTAAATAGGAAATAATTAATGACCTTTTTCAGAGAAAATTAAATAAATTAGGGGAGAGGTAGAACACTAGAGGCACAGTCAGGAAAGAAAATGAGAATGTGAATATAGTAATTTTATTTGCACTTTCAAAGGCTTCTCTAAGAGAGAAGGAGAAAAAGAGGGCTATGATATAGAGAAGATCATGGATGTGATGAGAGGAAACTGAGGATGTAGAGAGAGGGGGCAGTTTTTAGTTGCCTTGGCTGCTCAAGAAAATACCATGCAATGGGATGCTTAAACAATGGAAATTAGCATTATTTAATTTCCATTAAATTAATGCTCATACTTTTGAGACTAGGAAAAAGTCCAAATCAATGTATCATCAAAGTGATGCTTTGTTCCCAATGATGGGCATTCTTGGGCTGGCTGCTGCTGATCATTGTTCCATTGTTACATGGCAATGCCCATGGCAACCTAGCCTGCCATCTCCCTTCTCTTCTGGGTTCCATTGATTTCAGCTTCTGCTTGCTCTCTCTGTGGCTTTTGCTCTTCCTCAATGTAATCCATTCCTGTGGGTGTGAACCCTTTGTAAGTAGATCCTTTTGGAGAGGCTACTTCAGTTACAGTGTAACTCATCTCAGTCAGGATGGGTCTTGAAGCTATGACTGGAGTCCTTAATAAGCAAAATGAAATCCAGACAGAGAGAGAAAGCCACAAGAAGCTAGAAGCTGAAACAGAACCCAGAAGAGACGTAAGAGACCTGGAGATACCACCTTGTATGACCATGTGACTGAGAAACTAAGGATCACTGGAAGCCAGCCCCAGAACATCACAAACTTTGGGGATAAAACATCACCTAGATGATGACTTGATTTGGACATTTTCCCAGCCTCAAAAGTATGAGTAAATGAATTCCCATTATTTAACCCAACCCAAACCATGGTATTTGCTTTAGCAGCCCAAGAAACTAAAACATTTGCTTTTAAGTTCTGCCTTCCATCCAACATTGGAACTCAATTTTGCAAAGTTCTATGTCACTTGAAAATAAGGATTGCCTTTCCTCCAGTTTCTAATAGCACATTTATCATTTCCTTCTAAGACCTCATCTGAACTACCTTTAGCATACGTATTTCTTCTACCAATGGTTTCTGCGAAGCAATCTAGGATTTTCTATTAAGCATCTCACAATTCTTCCAGCTTCTACCCATTACCCAATTCCAAAGCCATTTTGTATTTACAATAGCAGCATCCTACTCTCCTGGTACAAAAATCTGTTTTAGTTTTCCTAGACTGCTCAAGCATATACTATGCTATGGGTTGGCTTAAACAATGGTAATTTATTAGCTCATGGTTTTGAGGCTAGGTAAAATTCCAAACCATGGTGTCATCAAGGTGGTTGTTTCTTCTTGAAGACTGATATTCTAGGGCTGGCTGCCAGTGATCCTTGGTCTTGATCTCCTCTGCTACATGGCCATGCACATGGAAGCTTCTCCTTTCTCTTCCGGATTCCATGGGCCTACAGCTTCTTGCTTTGCTTGGCTTTCTCTTCATCTGTCTAAATTTTATTCTGCTTCTAAAAGACTCCAGTAATAGGATTAAGACCCATCCTGATTGAGATGGGTCACACCTTAACTGAAGTAACCTATTTAAAAGGTCCTGTTTACAATGGGTTCACACCCACAGGAATAAAGTTTAAGAATATGTTTTTCTGCAGTACATACAGCTCCGAACCACCACGGGGAGTAAAAGCATAAGAAAGAGATAGGGTAACTTATAGAGCAGGGTCTCAGAGGAAAAAGGGGATTCTCATAAGAGTCCAGTTTACCCTAAATGTAGATGTTTCCTCATCCTCTGTGGTAAGTTTCTACAGAGATGTAAAATTGGCTGTGGGTATTAGTAGTGAAAAGTTGAGGAAGCACAGACTGGAGAGAATAAGTTCTCTCTGAACATTAGGTAAGTGCCTGCCACAATGTGGCTTAGGGCAGAGATAAGTGGAGGACCTGAGGAAATATACTTGTGGACAGTGGAAATGTATGATCACACCGTGATAGCCAAGTGTTCCCATGGGTTCACAACAAATAGGAAATCCTAAATTTATGATGGCACCAGTGGGCATTTTTGAATTTAAAATCTAGAGTTCATAAAACTAAGTGTAAAAGAGGCCATATTGTTTGATGGTTAAAAGTGGACTCTAAAACTGGGTTGCCTGACTTTCAATGCAGTTGCACCACTTAAAACAGTTTAATCAAAGGCATATTAACCTCTCTGAAGCTGTTTCTGCATCTGCAAAATGGGAGTAATAGTATCTACCCTAGAGTTTTTGTGAGGATTAAATGGGTTAATATTTGTAAAGCTTTTAGAACAATAAATGACACATGGCAAACATGCAGTAAAATGTAACTATTGTTATTATTAGTAGTTAGATTTTATTTGTGTCTAAAAAAGGCTTATTTTCAAATATTTCTGTTATTTTAATAAGCAGTATTGTTTAGCTTCAAGCATTTTTAGAAACAAGTGTAAAATACAACAAATGAATTCTCTTGGAAGATTTATAACCAGATTTTATAGATCAAGGAATTTCGTTTAAGTGCTGAAAGGAAATGCAGTAACTAATCAATAAGTCAACAACTAAACCCACCAAATGATACAAGATAATATAGATAACCAATAAATATACACCCTTCTGTGCTGCTTTTCCTTCCCCTGCTTTTTGCAATTCTATAGAGTCGGAACCTGAATCATTATAACTATTATCCTATACCTTCTCATTTTTCCAGTCTAGGTTTTTTTTAAAAGTAGTTACCTTTATAGTGGTCCTTCTGTTAATTCCATTGGCTTCTCTATTCTGAGATTAAGCACAAATATGTTTATCGATTTAATGCTAAGGGAAAATTCCTTTTTGCAATTTTCTTTCAACCTACCAGAATGTTCTGGGAAAGGTAGATGAGTATTTTAGTTTCCTGGCTGTTAAAACAAACACCATACAATGGGTTGGCTTAAACAGGAATTTACTAGCTCTTTTTTCAGAGGCTTGTAGGCTGGTTTCCTTCTGGAGTTGATATCTTCTGGCTGGCTGGCAATCTTTGGGGTTCCTTGGCTTTTGTGACACTTGGCAATGCACATGGTGGTGTCTTCTCATTCTTTCCTGCCCTCCAGCTTCTGACTGCTCCCTGTGGCTTCTCTCTGCCTGACATTTATTCTGCTTCTAAAGGACTCTGGTAATCCAGATTAAAGCCCAGCCTGATTGAGTTGGGCTGTCCTTTAACTGAAGTAACATCTTGAAGAGATCTATTTACAATGGGTCCACACCCACCAGCATGCTGACCTAGACCAAGTACATGTCCAAATGGGGTACACAATTCAATCCACCACAATGAGGCATCAGAATTGTGTGAACTAAATCTTGGTGTGAGCATGTCATGTCATGTCATGTTAAATAAATAAGAGTAAGTAGTTAATCTTATATATTATCAGTTGGAACTCTAGAAAGCCATAGAGATCAGCTGAACCTTAAAAACAAGAAAGTAACTTTAGAGTGGGAAAGTAGTTCAAAAAGATCAATCAGGTAATTGTTGACTTAATCCTGATTCATTATCACAGCATATACATTTATGTTAAATAACATGTAGGCTTATTCAAATGTCTTAGGTGGTATTTTGTTTTTTTTATTTAATTTTATTTATTTTTACTTGGAACTTGAAGCCATGGTCCCTGTGCTGTTGAAGTGGGACTGAGCTTGTCAGATGTGTGACTCCCAGGATGGATAAGCTTAGTGGCACCCACCCTGCATTTCTGGGTGAGCTCTGTGGATTTACCTGCTTTCCCACATGTGTTGCTCTCAGTGCAGCCGTGTGCTTGTAATGGCTCACATTGATCGCTTGATTCTGTGGTTAATTAAGATGTATTTTGCAGCATAGCCCACAGGTTCCAAGGCCCAGAGGATTAGTCGATAGTTTTCTGCATCTCTACCGTTAGCAGCGCAAAACTGCCTTAAAGACACAGTCTGTTTTCATTAGAGAGCTTGCAGTTTCTTACATTTCAGGAAGCTCAATGCTTTGTTATGGAAGTCAGAGGTGGAGAAAGGTAGGCAGCTGTGATAAGATAGAAACACAAGTGGACCAAGGTTCTAATTCCTGATCAGACTGCTGTGCACTGAGAAAACTTGGGCAGAATTAATCTGTCTGAGCCTGTGTCCACATCTAGAAAATTAAGAAAGCATCCCTTGCTACCAACGTCACAGTACTGTTGTTAAGAGTGGATTCATTAGAGTAAGAGAAAGTGGTTTGAAATCTATGAAATATTATGAGTTTTGTAATAGGCATTAATTGGTGAAAAATGCAGTGTATTACTTTAAAATTCACATAGGAAGAGAATGAAGCAAGATTGTGAAGTGAGAGGAAGAAGTAAGGAGTGAGCAACTGGAACTGAAGACTCGGGAGGGAGACAGTTCAGGGGAGTGAGGAGGGAGAAAAGCAGTGGCTTTATAGGAGAATGTAAGAAGGCTGCATGTAGGGGACTAGAAATAAAGAGAAATAGAAATAGAGAAAGCATGACGTGAGACAACTGTTTACTTTTAATAAATCCAACCCATTTGAACTGTTGTGCTTCCTAAATTCTAGCTATTTCTTTGCCAGAGAACTACTGATAATTGTCTTTGATGATACAAGTCCACAAAGATCACGCTGACACATGGTAACACGAATCCTACCTTACTTTGCCAAGAGTTCCTGCTGGCTGAACACAATAGACTCTAGGCTGTTATCTCAGTGGAGTGTACAAGTTTCCTGGTCATAACTCTAACAGCAATGCAAGCTCATCCAATTGTGTTATCACCATAAACCTCCAAAGGGAATGGCAAATGGTGCTTGCCATAACCACATTGGTCTACCCTGGTATTCATGTGTCCCTTGAAAGAGACATGTCTGGTTACCAGCAGTTGAGTTACTGCATTTAGATTAAAGGAGAGGACAATGGAGTCTGGATAACTTGCCAAGGAAATATTTGGTTACTCAGGAGCTGGCCTATGCAAAGAATTAGAAATATTCTGTTTATTTTCAATAGGTAAGTGTTAAGGAAAGAAAAGAGGGTTTGATTTATTTCACTGCCCACATTTGAGAGAATATCCTTCAGAGAGGTAAGGGAAATTCACATTTAACTAGCTGTGTAGGTGAAACCCAGAGGTGTAGGAGGATGGGTTTTCTATGCTGATTGACTATTGAATCTCAGCCCCTACAATAAAAAATAAAATCAAAATTATATACTCTAGGTTCACATAACATTGGGTAAAAGTTAACTTTTTCCTAATTTGTCCACTGTTTCCTAAAATTACCTAATGAATGAATGCCAGTTATGTTTTGTTTTTTAATGGTATTGGCCCATATTTGTGAAGTCTACATTTTTCTTTTTCTTTTCCTTCCTTTAGTCCTCAAGTAAATAAATAAATCATGTGACTTTATGAAGACTCCAATTTCTTCCCTATAATTCCACACCCATAGTGGTTTCCGAGGAAAGATATATTAATGATGACATTAGAACTCACTTATGAATATAATACATCTACTATTGGGATTATCATATTTGCATATATAATCTAACTCTACAGAATCATATATGGAAAACCCCAGACATCTGTCAGCAAAAGGAATGCTGAGTGTTGTACCCCTCCATAGGACTAATTTACCCCTTCCCCAAAATTATTTGTCCAAAAGGGCATTGTAGCCATTGGGCAATTTGATGTAATTATGAATTCCAAAAATATATATTGGATTATACTTGTAAACTGATCTGTTCATCTGGGCATGATTAAGTTATGATTAGGGCATTGACTGGGCCACATCAGTAGGGTGTTGAGCCCCACCCCTTGGAGGGTGGGGAATAAAATACAAAAGGCATCAAAAAGAACAGAGTTGCAGCAGTTTTGAGTAGTAGTTTTGATGTTGGAGTTTTGATGTTGGACAGAAGGCCCCAGGAGAAGAGAAGCGAGCCATTCACCTGATAGTCTACAGCTGACCTTGTGGAGGAAACAGAGTTGCTAAGCCGGGAGAGAAACGCAGCCCCAGGAAGAGAGGAACACAAGAAGCCTGAACCCTGGCAAACGTCGGCAGCTGTCTTGCTCCAATACGTGGCAATGGACTTTGGTGAGAAAAACTTATGCTTTATGGCCTGGTAACTGTGGACTTCTACCCCAAATAAATACCCTTTATAAAGACCAACCCATTTCTGGTATTTCACATTAGCACCCCTTTGGCTGACTAATACAGGCATTAAGTCATTTTTGCCCAAGTCCCAACAGGATGTAGTTCAGGGATAAATTCTAAATAGGGACATAGAGCAAACTAATTTATAATACTGCATATTTCTTCTGAAGTACCGCATACTCTTAGAATTACAGGATTGAACAATCTAAGCTATAAATATTTTTGAACAACCCAAAGGACAAGTTCAAGGGATAATTTATATTGCCAAGTCTCAGATTTGAAGCACAGGCTTAGAGCTCGGTCTATAGTACCCAGTCATCAGGTGGTGACCACCCAGTAAATACATTTCAACATGAATTCTTGGTTCCCCATGTATTTCCATGGACTCAGAAATTCTCTCTAGAGTCTAACAGGGTCACATTTCATTTTATGGGGGAAATAATATCATATTCAAGAAGGCATCAGAAGTAAGGAGAGTCTATCAAGGGGCTATTATCTGTGTAAGCACAATGATTTTATGCCCCCATTTCACCTCCCCATCCCCCAAACCCCAGAAATTTCTGCACAGGATTTAAGCTGGAGTATCAAATGGATGTTGAATATCAATTTCCTTAGTAAATATGTAGAAAAGCTATGATTTAAATCCTTCCCTTCCTCTCCAACACCTTGCAACTCAGTTTCACCCACACCTAGTTTCTTTAGCACACACCATTGTCAGATATTCTTTCCCAATCTGAGGTCCGAAGATCCTGCTCATTCCTCTGCATATAGAGTTCCAGAGGCCTTAGTTGTTGGTGTATTTACTACTCCAAGTATCACCTCCTTTTTCTCCCTGAAAACATGGTGCCTCTCTAGGTGTGACTTCCTGGCAAAGGGGGAAAGTGCCTGGGACCCTGGGTGCTGGTCTACATTTATAATAAAAGATTAGACCTATTTGAAAACCTAAAACTTTGCACTTGGGGAGTCCAATGTTGACATAGTGGAATATTCTGAAACTTGCTTTTATACGAGTAGAAACTTGGGTCCCTCTTTAAAACACGCTTTCGAGAGAGGAGTTGTTAGTGTATCTATCAAATCCCACAGGCATCTCTATACTTAGGCTGCGAAAGAAGCTGCTAATGGAGTTTAAAAGGTTACCTTCATTAACTAAAAATAAATTTAAAGTGAATGGCTTTCCTTCAAAGAAGAAATATTGAGAATGGGCATTGTTAAAATGAAATGAAAGACAGATTAGTCTTTGCAATGTTTTCCTACCTTGTTTTCCACATTCTGTTCATAAATGTCTGCCACCTCAGAGTCCTCCTGGGAACCTGATTAGATTTTAGGGCCTTTATAATGTTAGAAGGTGAGTTCAGATCAATTTCCTGCATCTTTTCTGCCATGGTAAATCATTTATTGGGACGAATGTTTTACAAAGCCAGGCAAGAGGAAAACTCATGAAAAATAAATATGGTAAAATACACTGCGCTGTCCTGCAGCAGTCTTCAAGGCTTCATTGAAGCAGTTAGAAAATTTCCCCTCATTTGGTCTCACTGTGGCCAGTTGAACTCAATTAACGCATGATGCCACTGAAGCCAAGAGTGCATTTTATTTCCTCACATATCAGTTTGATTCACTCTGTTCTGTGGCCACAGACTTCTTGGTCTGCTCCAGCCATAAGCAAATGAGGGCAATCAAAATAGGGGTGAGCTAGGCAAGGTGGTTGGATCAGAGCTTATAAGCTTATTCACTCCTGTTGAAACCAAAACAAACAAACAAAAGTCAGGAAAGTATCTCACCTGTTATGGGCCATTAAATTTTATTTTCAAGAAGAATGAACAAAGTAATATGCACATTATACCCATTCAAATTTAAAAGTTCTTTAAAAATCACATTTTAACTAGTAGGCAGAGTTACAAGAATTAGTTTCTAATAATGAAACTATTTTGCAACTTAATATTCAAGTTTTATCCCCTGGCCTGATAATAAAAAAACCAGCATCCCCAGTAACAGTGACAGAGTTGGTCACCAGTTGAATTGACTCTGTCCATACTCTTTCTTACCTTTGTTAGAAATCTAGTTCTTCTGGTGTCAGAAGATAAAATGAGGGATGAGGGAACTAATTTTTTCTGCCCTTTTTATGTATTAGACATATCTCATAACCTCATTTAGTTTAATTCTCATGGCTCCTTATCAAGGTTAGTAGATTTATTCCCATTTTACTGATAAAAGAAACTGAGGCTAAATAATTTGAGGTCATTTAGTTAGTGAACGGTGAACCAGGTTTCAAATCTGGCCTGTCTGAAATCTGCAAGCAAATTTAGATGAGACCTTGTAGACATTCTAAGTCTAGGCAGGCAGAGGTAGAAAACTGTAAATGTGTCTAATGTAGACGGGGGGAATGTCAGTCAAACAGGGAGGGCAAACAGTCAGGATCAGACAACCAGTTCTTACAGAATGAGCAAGAGCTAGGATCCTCAGACATTATACCAAAAGATTATTAGAGGAAAAGCCTTCTAAGTTTCTCTTGTGGATGACACCTTTTCATGATTGTGCCATCTTGACTAGTTCTTGATTAAATCCCTCCAGAGTTGCCCTTTGGGAATTTGTGCAGATTGTCTGCTGAAGTCCTTTGTCAAAAGGAAGAACTCAGAATATTGCTGATTGTCGTTTCATTCCAAGGAACATTTGGTAGATTTGAATTAATAACTGTTTTCTAGACCTCTACTCCTTCCGTCCACCCTTTCCATCTGCTACACTGCCATATATTAATCTAAGGAGAACTTTGCATTCATCATATCATTACCCGATTCAAGAATATCAGTGGTTCATCGTGATTTTCAAGGCTTTCTAAAATAAGCTCATGCCTTAGCTGTCCAACCACATTTCCAACTCCTCCTCCAGAACATACACCTTTGTTGCAGCCCATTCTTGTAATTTATTTCAGGCACATCCCTACTGACCCCTGTTGCTTAAAGCTTCTCTTTTCCTACAATTTCTTTCCAAATCTGGTCTGAATATGTGAATCAAATCATGTCACTTTATAAAGAAATTATTAAAAATAGCCTTCAATATCAAAAGAAATAAAATAAAAAATAGCCTTCATAATCTTGAAAACCAAACAATCACTGTAAGCATTTTTTATAATCCTTTTTATATATTTTCTTCAATTATATACATATAATCTTTCAAAATATGGGACATTTTACATAATCAGTTTTGTAACTCTTTTATTTATATGGTAGGCATTTTCCATATCATTAATTATTTTTAAAAACTTGAGTGCTTGAATAATATTCCATCATACTTTATGAAAGCATATATTATTTGTTATTTGTCAACTTCTCCCTAATTTTCTCTATATTAATAATCTTGTAATAAATATCCTTTTAAATAAATATTTGTTAAAATAATGTTTCTAATATAAGAATGTTTAAGTCTTTACTAAAATATTGAGAAAATTCTTTCCATAAAAAAAATTTCAGTTTTTATTTATATGAAGAGGATATGACAATATAATCTAAATTCATACCGAACTGTGGATTATCTTTTTAATGTTTGTCAATTTCTTTATGATTTTAATTTTTATTATGTGATAGTTAGCAATATTAAGCTATATAAAAACATATTTATCAGTTACCTCATATTTTCTTCAGTAATTTAATGTATTATGACCTCTACCTATTTTCTTTTTTTCTGCCTATTTTCTTGTTCTTTAAAAAATGAAACTATAAAATATTTTAAAATTGCCAAATTTTTTTTCTTCCCTAATTTTCTAAAATCAGAGAGAATTATTTTTGAAATCAGAGTAAAAAGGTAGACCTAATTGAAAACACAATTTTAATCAGTCAGTTCTGTAGGGAGATGTTTGCCCAGTTTTCTGTTTAAAGAGCCTGTACCTCTGAACTGAGAACTAGGCAGTGAAGGAGTAATAATGTCAGTTTCTTTTCTCCCCTTTCCCCCTTCCCCCTCATTCTCCCTTTTTCCCTCCCCTTTCCCCCTTCCCCCTCATTCTCCCTTTTTCCCTCCCCTTTCCCCCTTTTCCCCTCTTTCCTTGCATTCCCCACCTTCTCCTACCTTCCCTTGTCTTTTTTCTTTCAGGTGGGTAGGCTTGTTTAACACATAACATGAATAGACTTTTGTCTATTTTTCTTAATCTTGTTCCAGACCATGTTAAAATGGTTTTCTTCTCATTTTAGTTGTCAGTAAGAATTCAGAGTTGTTACTTTTCATTGGAAGTTCAATTAAGTGTTAGTTCCTCATTGAACTCATTCCTGAAAAATCTATATTGGGGATTGTTTGTTCTTCATTTGAATGTTTGATTACATCTAATTTAACAGTAGTTATTTTTGTCTTTGTATTTATTTCAGTTTTTCTTTTTTTTCTTTTTTCAATTTCACAAGGAATTAAATTGCAAAATTGCAGGTTCCTTGAGGGCTTGTAACTTGATTCTTGGGTGTTGGTATGTGTCCTGTTTATGACTGTAAACATGGAGTCTAAATATCAGCTAAATCAGTCAATGGCTATTTGAATTGGAGGGGATTATGTTTTTAACTTTTGTGAGCCTAATTTTTCTTAACTCTACACTCTCATAAGGTTGTGACATGATGAAATCCTGCATATTAAACTTGCAATTTCAGTTCCCTTCATATCTCTTTTCAGTATCTAACTTTATCCTTGAAATCCTGATTCAAGTTCTTTTCAGGTTTTATGAATGGGAAACCTTCTATTATGACCTCTTTCTTTCCTAAAAATCATGTCTCCTTTAAATCACAGACCCAAGTCTTGGGCTAGATTGTCATCAGACCTTGATAGAACATATATTGAAGGATTTCTTGGACTGCCAATGAAGAGAAACTTTTTTTTATCTTCAAATATAGGATAAAATCTAATTTGAATCATGTTAAGTAAAAAACATGGGAAAGTCAGCATAACTGTCGAACAAGGCCAATGACCTGATCAGACAGATGGATACCCAGTTTTGACATTTCCCTTCAAACAGTGTGTACATGCTTCATCATCATGCATATTTTTACCTTAGACAGAGGGATTTGAATCAGCCTCTGACAAATCTGGCTCAGTGCTCCTGCACAGCCAATTTGTAAAGCTAATGCCCAGGCACTCAACCATTGCATGTAACCTTCAGGTAGGCATAACAGCAATGTTGTAACACACATCCCTAGAAATGATGGGTTCACATCTGCTTGGGAAAATGGCCTCTGATTTACAAATGATGATATAATTTCCATATTACCCAAATTGCTTTTAGGGAAATTTCCCAACTACTTTTTATACAGATCCAAGGTGAAAGGGGCAACCACTTCATCCTGAATTATTTTGGCGATTTTTATTTTTCCTAAAATATATTTGTACTAACTTTATTTTTCATACTAAGGGAAGGGCCTAATATCATACTGTGAAAAGGGCTTAATATTGTTTTTGTGCTTTGAGTTGAGTTTCAATATCTTACCCTTTAATTTTAAAAATCACCTTTGCCACTAGTATGCTGTGAAATAGATCCCAGCAACGTATAATTTTAGTTTTCTACCCTAACCAAGAACTCTTGCGTGCAACTAAGGCATGTTAATTGTGTCAGATTTTTGCTATGCCTCTGTACTTTCCTCTTTATTCTCTTGCTTTTGAAGTCCTAGCTCACTGGAAAACATTATACAGTTGTATAACATTAGTAGGCTAGTTACTGGGTTAAAACAAACAAAACATTCAGTAATCAAATAATAAATTTGCAATTATCTATATCACTGTTTTATTAGATATGAAGCTTATTTGTTTCTAAAATAATTTCCTATTTTCTGTTAGTGTTTTCATGGGACCATAATTAGAAACTCTGAAGAGATGGTATTGTTCCAGTCAATTACCATAGGATTTACCCAAGGCATAGTCTCAGATTTGGTTTATTCCAAGTAAGTTAATTTACAACTGACACTCATACAGTTTCACAGATACTGATTTCCTTTTGCTTTACTTGACTTTAGATACCGAAGGAGTGTTGAGAGCATTGACTGGGGTATAGAAGTTGAAAACTTGATTGATAGCATAAACTAATTATCCTCCCTTGCTCTAGTCCTATTAATAAGATGTTTCTAGCAAATTTCCTGGAGTTTGTCTCAGAGAGAAAGGAAAACAAAATCTATTAATGAGGGGCTTTATCAAATGTTTCCCTTATCAATTGTTAGTAAATCATAGCAACTATAAGCACAGGGCTGCTCATCAGATGCCTGCATCAGTATGTATAGTGTTACCTCAAAGATTTTGAGAATCACATTTGACCATATCTTTCGGTCAGGCTAATTAGCTGCATTGTTTTACAAGGTAGCATAATGAGAAAGATCTTCTTTCTTGGCTTATATTTGTCATATTATGTGTAAACAATGTGTTCAGATCTATATAACCGTCAGGAAGAGGTTCCTTTAAATCATTCTGTGACCACTGGGTAGATAGTGCTGCCACTAACCTTTACTAGTGAAACATTAGAAGAGCAAGAGATGTTCTCATAAGAAGTTCTTTCTTTCTTCACTGATCCTTTGCCCCCTATAGGCTCAAGAAGGATCCATGGTTTTGAGCTATGTCATTTGATGAACTTATAGAAAAAAGTCTATGGTCGTATTAAAAGTAATTTCCTAAAAAACGTATGAAAGGAATAAGGCTAACATATTTAAATGATATGTCAACTCTTCAAAGTACATTGTTCCTCTTCATTATGCTTTTTAAATAATCACAGTGATAAAGGTGGGTAGATATTGGTATTCCCATTATATGGACAGGAACATCAAGGCATAGAAGGATTAATTGATTGCTTAAGATAAACGTTCTTAACCTTTTCTGGGTCATAGGCCCTTTTAGAAAAATAACTGTAGCCACGGCCCTCTCCCCTAGACAATGTGTATGTAAAAATATATAAACATTATTTGCATAGGCTTTTAGATTAACAATCTATAGGCTAGATCACTTAAATAAAGTCTAGCCAGGACGAGGGCCCAGGTAATCTGGCTCTCAAACCTCTGTTCTTTTTCCCACTGCATGTTCTATCCTATCTATAGTTAACTATTAACTACAGCGGAGACATGCTTTTTTCTTCTTTCTTTGTTAATTTTGTGCTAAGATTAAGTATCGGTAAAAACAAACAAAAAACAATTACGTATTTCTCCTTTTCTATACAATATGCTACTGAGCTATATAAAACTTCTGTAAATGAATTCTGCTCATTTCTTCTTCTACACAATTTCTACTGCAGTTTCTTTTTATCATATTACTTTCCTAGTCCCTATGGGATGTGGAGAGAGCATATGCTGATATTACGCTTTCAGACTGTACAACTTGTGCTTCACACATCAAAGAATGGGAACTTATTTTCTTTATTTGCCTTATTTTCCTGTTCTACCACCAAAAAGAAATATATTAATTAGGTTTCTAAATACTACTCTTATAATGTTAACATGTGGAATATTTATGGAATTCATTTTGTGTTTCCATCAGTTGTTTTTGAGCTTTGGAAATGTACAGAAAGGAATGAGGGTTGAATCAATATGCATACCAATGGCTTCAAACAAAAATCTTACCAAAAACATGTTTGCCCTTTGCTATCTATTTATTTTCTGTCTTGCTTCTGTATACTTTTTATATTCTGTTTGAATGTAGTACACTCAAATATAGAAAAAAATATTTTTATATTTATTTTTCCCTAAAATAAAACATCATTTAAAAACTTAATCCAAGATTTTTATTTTTATAGTCTACTCTTTATCATTTTTATCACAATATGTATTTTAAATAGAGATTCTGTGAATTAGAAAATCTGTACATTCTTTTGTATTGAGTATATAAACACCATCGTTATAATTAATTTCAATGCAGAGGTTGATTTTTCTACTATTCTGCTTAGCCATTTTTGTTGAGAGATACAGACTGCCATAGATTTGAGTGTACATTTGTTTTGCTGGGTAGTTAGTTACCTGTTCTGTTCTGCATTTTCTTTAGAGGAAGGCTATGGCTGTAGTATCTCTTTGCCCAACAGCCTGTACTCAAGACCATGGTTTCCTCATACCTCTTGCCAAGTGGGCAGTACATGTACCCTATCAAATAGTAGGATTTAAACTATGCTAAATCCTGTGGTCCTTTATTTATTTATTTTTTTAAAGAGTTATTTATTTTATTTTATTTATCCCCCCCTTGCTGCTTGTGCTGCTGTGTCCATTCGCTGCATGTCTTCTCTGTGTCTGCTTATCTCCCCCTTGCTGTGAGGTCTTGCCAGCCTGCCCTCACAAGGAGGCTCCGGGAAGCGAACCCGGGGCCTCTCATATGGTAAACGGGTGCTCTATCCATTGCGCCACGCCCGCTTCCTGCCGTGAGGTTGCTGCATCAGCCCACCGCACTGCTCAGGCCGGCGTGCCCTCACAAGGAGGCATTGGGACGCGAACCCGGGCCTCCCATATGGTAAAGGGGGGCTCTATCCACTGAGCCACACCCGCTTCCCAATCCTGTGGTCCTTTGACAAGGAAGATGTGGACTTCATTTTAATGATATGGTTGACATTTATCTTGTTTCATGTACTATATTGTTGCTCCTTTCTATTAATATCCTGAGGGTTTATCAGTCAATACAAGCAATCTGGAGTTGTGAATTGGGACCAAGCAGAAAGAGGAAACTTGAGGGGAAGTGAGGGATGTGGGCACAGATGGGAGGTGTCTTCAGGAATTGGAAAGGACAAGAGATGAATGGTATGGAAATTGAATCGATGGCACTTGTCATAACAAGGTTCTTATAATACCTCCAGTTTGGAGTTCAGGAGTTAAGGTTTAGAGTTCTGCTTTCTATGGCTGTTTCTATTTGCTTTTAAGTTTTGCTTGTTCATCCATGTTTGTTTGCCTTCCTCTCTCTCCCTCCTCTTACCCTCCCTCTCCCTTTTCTTTCTAGTTTATTCCATTTTCTGTTTGTTTTGAAGTTCAATTCTTTCTCTTTTTTCCTACTTTCTATCTACTTATACCTAGATTTAAATAGTTCATCCCTAACAAGTCGTTTTGCATTATCTGTGAAGCTCTTTCCTCATTAAAAATTCCCCATGACCTTCAAAAGAAGGCCCAGTAGAATGTGGCAAATTATATTACTAGTCTAGACCACAAGAATTGTCTGTTTTAGTGAAAATGTACTACAATATGCATAGCAAACGAGAAATGTCACTGAAAACAGCTGTGTCGTTAGTAATGTATATAACAGTAATAAACATAAAATCTGACTTAAGTGTCTTGAGTAAATAGGAGTTTATTTTTATTGCATATGAAGAAGACTGGTGATTGACATCTGCTATCATTGGTCAGTAGCTCATTAATATCAAAGTTACTGTTTCCCTAATTCTCTTGGCCTTTCGCTTATGATTACTGCCTCATAGTCACAAAATTTATGCTGCAGCTGCAGGCATTATGTTCCTATTCAAGGTAGAAAGGAGGAGTGAGGAAGTAAAGGGGTTATGCCTATCATCTGTCTTTTTCATTAGGAAAACCACAATCCTTCCCAGAAGCCTTCAAAAAACTTCTGCTTGCATCTTATTAGCCATATCATTGATCAGTTCTGTATCACATGATCATCCCTAGCTACAAAGGATGCTGAAAGGTGATTCTTTGTTTCCCCATCCCTTTAGTGAAGTTGACACAGGACAAGGAGCTTGAGGATGTGAATGTTCCCTAAGGAACAGGGTCTATCTACTACATTCCACAATTGGAGAAAAAAAAAGACAAGATAGTTGAATGCATACCCACAGATATTCACACACAGACAGATGACAGGCAATGTAAATCAAAACAATAACCCAAAGGGAAAAACTAAAATGAAACTTATGCATGCTCAATATTGTTCCCACAGTGAAATTTCCCCTGTATATCATCTTCTTCACTTCCAGCTTTGGACTTTGTCTGGCTAGAAGTAAAGCTTAAAGACAGAGACAAGCTAATTATGAATGAAGAGATTAGAAAGGTATAGAAATCTTGGTTCTTCTCTGATTTCCCTGGAAAATTTAACTAAAGATCTCTTTAAATGAATCTAGTTATCTAATTAGAATTTCTCTTTCTACCATTGAAGGGTATTTTTTAAATTTTCTTCTTAGTAGAGAGGCTGAAGAATGTATTACTATCTGCACATTATCTTTCCTATTCTCCTACACCAAGAGTGTAAATTCTGATAAACTCAAGAATCCTGGCAAAGCAGTGACCCATATGACTGATACGAAGGGCCCATTCATATGATGCCTTAAGCAGTTAACACGTAACCTGGATAGGCGTGAGGCAGTACTGTAAACCCCCAAATCCATTTATTCTTATTGAGCTAGAGAAGACAGACAGGCAACCTGTCTCACTGAGAGTCACCGCTGGGTTGTGGGGAAGCATCTAAGGAGAGTTTTCTGAGTCCTTACGTCTTCAATTACTTTAGTTTGTGCCTTTCTGATTCTGTAAGGAGCAAATTGATGAATTATAGGTCTGCAGTGAAGGGTAATCATTTGTTAGAGTAAGTAAGATGCCATTCCTTGATTGCAGTGTTCAGTATTGAATATATTCACTGCACCTCAGATCCAGTCGTTGAAATGTAAATTATGTGAAATGTTTGTGAATTTATAAAAGTCAAACACACTATAGAAAGTCATGGGTTGTGAAGTGTGGCAGTAGATTTTAGTTTAAATGAATACTTTATTAGATTTGTCAATAGAGAAGTGAACATACCATTTTTGTATGCCTACTATGTGCCAAGTGAAAATACCCTGTAATGTAGTTATTTTCCATCTCCATTTTTTTTAAATGGGGCAATTAAAGCTCAGAGAGGCCGAGTAACTTGCCTAAGGTCACACAAGTGGAAAGAGGAAATTAGTCAATGTATTTTCTATTTGTTCTTCATTATATTCCACAATTTAAATGTATTCAAGTTTATTATTTTATGTATTTTGGATTCTATAATTTTATAAAAGAAAACATGATGGAACTTCTACATGTCTATAAAAGAAATTCCCAGATACAAACTGAGGTGGTACTTTGTTTCTTCTATTATTTGCTGAGATATTTAGCTTTCTTCTAGAGCAGTGTGTGCCTGACGCCTCATACCACGAAGCCACCCACCATAGTCCATGATGACATGTTTTTTAAGTGTAAAGTTATGCAAGATTTCCCTTGACTTCCTAACATATAATCTTTAAACACACTTATCCTTCACTGATTATGAATTAAACAATGTTACAGCTTTGCAGTCACAGCTGATGAGAAGCCTAAAATTAGTGCTCCCAGGTGTGTTTCAGTAGGCACAGAGGGCAGGTACATTCTGAGACTCCTTTCTGTTTTCTGGTTGCAGCTTCTTAAGCTTAGGAAATAGGCAACCTGGGGATGCTGCAGCATGCCAGGTAAGTCCCAGGCAGGCTAGAAAGAGGGGAAGCAAAGCAGCAATCTGTGCCTGTGCTGTCCTTCATTCAAAGGATTTGGGTCCATGTTTCATCAGGCCAGTCTTTTTGAGAATCCATTGTCCCATGGCTAGGGCTGGCATTTGCCTAATTCTGGGTGGTGTGATACCTAAGTGCACTGGAACAACTGTGAGATCATGTACAAGGAAGAAACACTCTCTTGCTCTGGAAAATTTTCAAATATGCTTGAAATACAAAATCCTATTTTATGCAGCATATCACCTTTTTAAGATCCATATAGAAGTCAGAAGGTGGTAAGCCTTTGTTTGTTTACAGTTTTGCTCATGTCCCAAAGAAGTGAGGGCATCACACTTCTCTGCTTCATTTGTCCCAGCCTTTACATGGGGGATTAAGTGGATTTCCCAAGATCTGGAGAACAAGCAGAAGGCAATGCTATTTAAAGAAGAGATTGGATTTGGTGCTTGTCGTCCCTGCGAATGTTCTTCTTGCTTTGTTGGAGGAATAGGATTATTCTGGAATGCCTTCCTGCCAATTTTTCCCTTCTCTGAAATGCCCAGGGAGACAAGTAAATATGTATTTACCCAAATTACAATAAATTGCTATTATTTCATCAACACAGTTGTTCCTCTTGACATTTGCAGAGTGCCTTTTAGTAGTTGTTATTCGATGCAATGCTCTTAACATCCTAGTAAATAAGAGGAGGTTTGTGCACCCTCTTCACAGGTAAGATCTCTGAAGTATAGGATGATTAAATATGCATAGACGGGATAATAACACACCTGGCATCCATGTGGAGCAATTTGAAAAACTGAGTCATTCTTTCATTAAACATATATTTATTAAGTGTATGATGAATCCCAGGCATTGTAGTGGATTAAAAAAAATAAGATAATGAGATTCCTGCTCTCATAGAGCTCAAAGATTGATAGGAGGAATCTTTTAACAATTAAGAACACTACAGTATCCCACGTAGTGCAATAAATGGCTGTATAAGAAAGGTTACGGGTCCTACATTTGATGTGCTTGAGGATGAATCTGTGAAACCCATGGCATTCCATGCAAATGCGTTTGTATGTATTTATATACTTTTTTCTTAAGAGAAAGTCCAATGTTTTAATGTAAATTCCACTTTAAAAGGGTACACTGGTACATAAAATGTTAAGAACCATCAATATGAGTTATTGTCAGGAATTGGGAAGAAGTATTAAGAAGCTCTTATGGGCAGAGGCCAATAAATGTATAAGCATTGCCTTGTCTCATTTGCTTCTCATCATGAAGTTGCCAGGAGAGCTCAAAATACAAAGTACAAAATCGTCTATGGTTCCTAATACTTATTACCGAGTTTTCTATAATGGTGCCTAGGCAGTTGACTTAGGACCAAAATCCAAGCAAGGACTTTTTTTCTCAGTAAGATGCAATTATACCACCAGACATCCCATGAAAAAAACTTAGCTAAGTAATGCCCTACCTTCTATCAGATCATTATCCACTCTTTCTTTCTTATTGGCAGAGAGAGAGAAGATTTACATGGGAGGTGGTAACAAACGGCTTTCGCCTTACTTATTGGTAATAGAGAACAGGAAAAGTGGTGGTGCACAGGAAATATTTGAACAAGCTGAGTTTTACACCATAAATAAGTTTCCACCAAAGGCACTGGCACAGTGGTTTCTGAAGTAACATGACCTCGACACGTTAGGTTTCAGTGTGGGGAGTGTGCAGTATCAGTGCTGGTGAGGCAATGGATGACACTGAAGAATGGTTTGGAGGTCATTGATGCAATCTCTCAGTGTTCGAGGTTGTAAATAGAAGAAAACAACTCTGGCTTATCTAAGCAGATGCAGAAGACAGCCAGGAATGAAGAAAGGCTGTGCTGCCAAGGGTCTGTCTAAGGCCATGCTCCAGGAAGTCTGCTTAGCATGCCTCCTCTGAAACCCTACCACTGGACACTGTGCATATCTACCCCTTGACTATGTAATGTCTACTGCCAGCACTGGGAATGTTCTCTGAGAGCCCTCAAGTCTTGTCTCTGCATTCAAATTCAAAGTTCTTAACAGAGGAAGGAATGCTTGACCCATTTAGCTTTTTAGTGTGAGGAAGAGTTCTGTCTGGACCAAAATATATACATTAAAGAATATCTTTGAAAAATGAAGAGGATTCAGTTACTGGTAAGACAGAAAAATACCACAGATGTCTACTACAGTTGAGGAGCCTTTTGTTCTTCCTGAAATCTCATCTGTTCTTTGGTCCTGTTTTTTTTTTGCCAATTCAGGAGCAGGTGAGGAATCTGATATTCAGTATAGGATCAGGCAGGCTTTTCACCAGACCCAATAACTCTCAAGGTACTTTGACAGGTTTAAAGTATGGGAAAAGTGGCAATAACAGCAAATGAGACTGCTGGATATGGTCAAAGAATGAGTTAGCCAAGGCAGCCATTGATAGAACTCTGGTCTTAGAAAAGTCACTTCACTTCAATCAGCCTCACTATCTTCAGCAGTAAACTGAAGAGGGAATTTCTAACTGCCTATGAGATATTCTCATATCACATCAGTACCTCTGTACACACAAGTTCATAGGAATATTTAAGGACCAGTTCAAATGCTTACTTTTCTATTAAGCCTTTCAGAATTCTACTTCTGATTGAAATAGTCTGCCTTTTTTCATAATATATGTAGAATTTTATCAAGCAGTTTATTATATTTATGTATGTGTGCTTGTGTGTGTGTTTGTGTATGTGTGTGAGAGAGAGAGTAAGATAGATAGCAGTACTACTTTCTAACCTGCATTTCAGTTTTTATATTACCCAGAAAACAGTTGAGGTCTTCAGGCTTGAACTTTCTGTGTCCTGTGGTCCTGTAGAAAACCAAAGCCCTCTATAACATGTCAAGAATTCTGTGAATTTTCAGGGGTTTTACTTTTGTCCATCACCTCTGCCTCTGAAATCCTGAGATTTATCTCTTTTCTAAACAACATTTAAATCAAATGTGTAATTTGGCCCCTTCCTCAGTTTCACAAAAATCAATCAATCAGAACAAACAACAATCAGCCAAACCACCACAACAAAACCCATTGAGGATGTGGTGGGTCACAAAGAGGATTCTGCTTTCCCCAACACACAGACTCAATTTAATATTGTTAGACATCTTTATGCCTAAATATCCTTTTGGCTGTCCCACAACTAGAAGTTTGCCACCACATTTTTCCTCCTATGTAGAAACTACCTTCCTACTAACCTGTGAGTCCCTTCCATTCTCTGCTCTACTTTTTCAAAGCAGTTAAACTTTATGCTTCATTGCCAAGGTTTCTACAAACACCTATGACTTGAGACTCAATCTCCACATAAAGTAGTGTATAAAGGCGTTTCTCAAAAATAGTTCTCTTCCCAAAAGGAACTACTAAGAGTCAGGGAAGATTTTTCTTTTTAACCTTATTACATTTTTGGAACACTCTTATATTTCTCACTGTCAATAAATTTTTTTAACATATAGAGACAGAATCATATTTCCTTGATTCCCGAGATGAGTCACAATGCTTGTCACATAGTAGGTATTGAGTGATGTGTTGAATGAATGAATGAATGATTAACCCTCACTGTTTCTTCTAGGTCTAAAATTCTGTTTTTGTTTTTCCCAAATAGTTTATGCTAAATTCATCAAAATGCTTATGGATTTGTTTATTTATTATCAATAAGTACTGTCATAAAATAGCAGGCCAATAAATACTGATTTAAAAGGAGTGAACAGAAACTTCTGATCCCAGTAAAAGGCTGTCAGACTGTTGAGGTCACTCTGGGACATTTGTATGTTTGGCCCCATTGAAACCATCTTAAATTCAATCTTTGCATTAGTTTCTATTTGCTGTTACTACCATATTTAAATATATGACAACCAGAAATATTTAGTGGGCTTCATAATAAATAGGTTTATAGCCCACTGATATACTACAGAATTTATGCAGAAGTTGCTTTGTCATTCTTTGCTTCCCAAGGCACATCAGCTGTCCCCCAAGGGAGAGTATTGCCTCCTTCAGGCAGGTATAGTCTTATGTTCCTTGTAAAGCTGCACAGCACTTCACTACTCAATAGATTCTTGTTAAAGCAAATGGATTACAATTGAGAAGTTTCTCTGAACTCTTGGTATTGACCCACATCTTTATTTGTTCCATTCTAGAAATGGCAAAATCTTTTATGTTCTCCAGAGACCAAAACATATACCTTATGTTTCAAAATGAAGACTTTTTTTTCTACCTTCAATATTGAAAAATAGAAACAAAAAAATTGAAAATGAACCAAATCTATAAAGATGAAGTAGTGACAGAATTCTTTTTAGATGAATCAACACAAGACAAAGACAAGGATATTTAATCAAATAAATAAATCCAATGCTAGGTTAAAATGAGAGTCATCAAAGGGAAGCAGTCTTTCAGATCTTTAACAAGAATGAAAAATTGGAACCATATGTCAAAAATATGAATGTTTTTATCTTTGTATAACACAACAATGTTTTTCAAAATGTGTCTGCATGAGGAAGAGTCCAGGGAAGGAGAGCTATTAGGTATTGAAACAGAGGAGCTATTTAGCCAGGACGTTGCCTATGATGGAAAGGGAGATATTCAAAAGTGAATACAAATGTGTTATTTTGAAATGTGCTAATAAGATCCATGCACACAGGAGACTATGTAGTTTCTAAAATAGAAGTGACTTTGGGCTACTCAAATAGATAACAGATATATTTTAGAAATGTTTTAATTCCCAAAAGAAATAAAGGTGCTTAGCACTGTTAGGAAAACTGGAGTATAGGAAAAGGTGCATAGGTTTTGGAATTGGCCAGGCAAAAGTTGAAATACCAGATTGACTACTTACTGCCTGCGTAAATCAGGACAAATCCTCCACACTTCGCTGAAATTTAACTTACTAGTTTATGAGATAGGGAGAGCAATACCTTCCTCATAGGATTGTTTTGAAGATTATATGCCAAACCATAGAGAGCATCTAGGACAGGGGTTGGTAAACTTTTTTCTATAAAGGTCCAGATGGTAAAATATTTAGGCTTTCCAGGCCAGATGGTCTCTGTTGCAACTACTCAACTCTGTCATATTAGCATGAAAGCAGCCATAGGCAGTATGAAAGCAAATCAACGTGGCTATGTTCCAATAAAACTTTATTTATAAACAGGCACTAGGCCAAGTTTGGCCCATGGGCCTCAGTTGCCAACTCACGGTGTAGGCCAATGACTGGTGTGTTGGCAATGCACATAAGTAAACTAAATATAAGATATTACCCAGCACAGTTCTTGCCACATAGAATGTCTCCAATAAATGTGTTGAATCAGTCAACCAATCAAGAAATCCAGGAAAGAATATGGCATGGTGAGTACAATTACCATCCCCAACCTCATGACTTAGTATTTTACTATATGCCATTTTTTTTTTTGCTCTTTTATGAGATCATTTAACAGTTCCTACTATGTCAAAATATAAGAAGGTAGCAGTACTTATGCAGTCAGAAATATTCTTAAAATAATTTTCTTAAAACAATTGGCTCAAGATATGGTTTTTAGGTAAGCTTTGTGCCAAAAATTTGAGGAAATCCCGTAATAGCAGCGACTCTGAAACAGTCTCTTATGGATGACTATGTATTAATAGAATTCTAAAGTAAAATATTTTTGAGAAACTTTGTGTTAAACAAAATTAAACAGAATTCTTTATTGCAGAAATTCTCATAGCCTTTAATGTTAAAGAGGGGTGGAGGAGTAGATTCTTCAGACTTTCCCAAACATTATTTAACTAGGGAATTTTTATTTTTTCTCTCCACATACCCATTACATCTTGCAGAATATCGTCTTTGCATAATACTGTTTGGGAAATACTACCTTGTAATATAAATTGAATTTTCATACCTATGAAATAAATGGTATAATGGATTTCTCAGACAAGTAATTTAGCAAACCAAAGGGAAAAAGTGATAATAATTAATTGTTAAAAATTTCTTCATTTTTTCATTTCATCATTTCTTCTTTCATTTATTCAATAACCATTTAGTGTTTATTCTATTCAAGGTAGACCCTTATTCTTATTCCTACTCATATGTCTGGGGAAGCCTTATAAATAGAAAGTATAGAGATTCTAAAATAAATGCCTAAAATCTTAAGCTCTTTGTTTCACATCTATAAAAATCTTTCTGAGTTTCATGGGAAGATAAACTTTTATTTTGAAAAGGAACTTCAAAGTTATATGAAGATAAAAGGAGAGATACAGTGAGTGAACTGAAGTAATATTTGGCAATAACCTTCCAGAGAGCTCATCTGAATTAGACAGAATGGTGATAACTGATCTCTTATAGTTTAGGTCCATAGAAGCTTGAAATAGGGTTGAAGCAGTCTAGTTGAAACTAATACTCTTGCATTAGAATCATTTACAAAATTTGAGAATGAATTTTATATAAGCAGAAATGAGGAGAATGAATCATTTTCAGGTAACCCTCTGTGTATCTAAGGACCCTGTGCTATTTGCATTGGTCTCATAAAAATACCAGAAAACATTGAGAAACTATTTCAAGTAAACAATTGCAATAAATTCAGTGTCACCAATCACCAATATTTCTACTTGGCTTTCCTGTGAAGTTGGACCAGAAAGGAACACAAGTTTTATAAGCATGTTGAGGCAGATATAACTACTTCCTTTCTACTCCCTCCCTTCTCTTTAACACGCCAGAACACTGGTGAACTTAGTCAGAATTTGTTATCAAAGAGGAATTTTCTCTACTATCATCCTGAGGTAATACATTCTATATGGCCATGGGACAAGAAGTTGGATCTATAGAGTCTTTTGATAAAGTGTATATATTTAGTGACTTCATTACATTATTATATATTATATATTATACATTATTATGTATTTTATTTAATAATCTGAGTTTCAAAAGTACTTGATGCTCAGTATATATGAGCCATTCAGTTAATGTCTATTTTTCAGTATAAACTGGAATTGACTGAGATTACCTAACCCAAACTTAACAGTGTTGACCCATTATTTGATTAATGTGAAATTATAGAAAAGCAATACTGAAAAAAAATCTGTCCAAAATACTTATGGATGATCTGAGTTAAATAGGTGGTACAACCTAGTCATGGTGAATATATATAATTGTCTAATGTTGCATAATATAATTTCTCTGTGAGCTGGGGATGTGTGTATACACACACACACACACACACACACACACACCTCTTAACTTCAAATCTGAGAGAGAGAATTCCATAGCTGGGTGGAGAGTGTGACTTGACATTCACATGTAAAACTGTGGAATCTGTGGCCTGGTCCTTGGGGGATGTGGAGAGATTTTTCTATCCATTTCAGTGGATACCTCCCTCTTCTGAAAGTAATAATCTCCTTAGTGGAATTTAAATACAGGCAAGTGAAGGGTTGTGTCAGAGAGAGCAACTGGCCAAATCCAGACAGATGCTCTTTGCCAATTTGGTAAATAACTAGTATCATTCAAGACTTTATCATTAACAATATTAATATTGGATGTTAAATGCAAATGGACCAAGACAGAGCACATATTTCCATTATTTTTTCAGTCCATTACCCTTGAAACCTGGATGTCCATTGTGGTCACATGCTTTTTATGGGATACAGAGAAAAAGAGAGCTCAAAACATTGAGAAATATCTAGGAAAGAACCTGAATAAAGGCATTAATGACAGAAAAACAGAATAGATTATGAAAAAGGAAAGTAACAATCCTAATAAGCCTAGCAGAGCCAGTATAATTAAATAACAGTTATGGTATCATTTAATTATTTTTTCCAAACAGCAGTATCAATATATATGACCAAGAAATAACTTTCTGTATTTATTTGGTAAAGTAGCAAAATGAATTGAAACTTACATTATCAATTACAAAAATGGCATTATGGTAGATTGAAAGTAATTTGAAATTATACCTAATAGAACAAAGCATCCTCCTAATTAGTGTATAGTGCTACTAGGAAATAAATTAATTCTTTACTCTTAAGCTTTTTGTTTTGAGGAGAACCTTTAGCAATGAAAGCCGTATAATTGTCCTTAAAACCATGAAATGAATCAAAGCAGCCATAAATGGCATTTTTGATTACAAGAAAAAGATTTTCTTCTCTTTGAATCTCTCTTCTTTTAAGCTGTGCGAGCAGAGTCCAATTGTATGACAAAGGGCCTGTAGGTTGTTTTCTCGCCATAACTTTGACATACCATTCTCCTTTGCCTGGTTTCATCTTTTACACTACACTCCTTTCTCTTTACACCCACTTCTTAAGGCTGCTCCTTGCATGCCTACTTCCCACTGTTTATAAGTGTGTGTCTGTTTAGACAAAGAAAGGAACTGCTCTTAGCCAATTCACTAATTAGGGTCCTGTCTGAAGTTCTCCTGTGAAGGATAATAATTTGTTAGCTTAACTAAGACCTTCTTCCTTCCTGAAAAATATCATTTTGGAAAAATATTGATTGAGGGAGGACCCCTGCTAGGTAATTGATGTACAATTTACACATACTTGAGGGCATTCAAGTATATCATCTCTTTTTTGATAGCCATTAATGCTTGTAATAAACTAAAGCCACCTGATTTTAAATAAACAGATGTTTTTAGTTGAAAATGGAGGCATAATTTTAAAATATGCTAATCATCATTGCTGAAATAGAGAATATTAGCCCAAATTGGAACAGACACCTGTATGTATATTTTATACTCCATATTACTTAACTGTTCCAAAACAGTGCGTTTGTAAATGCAGTTCTCTACACCTCAAATGCTCTTCTACCTGCTTATTCAAATAGAAATAATAATTCAAAGCATTCCTAAGTTCTATCCTCTCATGTTTTGTCCAAACGTTGTAATAAATATATACCTTTTGCCTTCGTGACCACCTTTAGTTATGCCTAGTAAGTAGAAAAGCTGTCATTTCACCTCAGGTGTATATGATTTTAAAGGTTATGCTTTTGGAGGAATAGTTAATAGTTGGTCGCCTAGGATGTGACTCTGTTAGGAAACCTGCCAGGGCTGCCTCAAACCTTCAGTCTTTGATGCTGTGCTCCTCTTGATGTGCTATGTTCTTGACTTTTAAGATTGGTCTTGGTCTCTGCTTTTTGCCCTTGATTTTTATTTATACCATGATTGTTATGCTATTTTGCTATTGTTTGGTTTATGATCTAGTGGAGTTCATCAAATGAACTCCACTACAGCTCCTGGGACAGATGGGATAGACCTCTCCTCCCGGTCTGTATTGTGTGGCAACTGTGGTGGGGTATAAGGACTATGAATTTGAGCTTAGATGATATGGGTTAGAGGGTCAGTTTTTATTCCGACAGTGTGTGCAGTCTTAGAGAAGGCACTCATTTTTTCTGAACCCTACTTGTTCCCCAAGCCACCACAATAGGCATTATGTGTGGTTCCTTTATAAATACCGTTTGTCAATAATAATTGGCAAAGTGACTTCATGACATTCTAGATACATTTTGCATTATGTGTTGAACTAGTATATGAGATGCTGGGATCACACAAGTGCAGCTGGTACAGAGGAAGAAAGAAGCTGAGACCACTTGGGGCAATATAAGGACTGAATGGAATGTAGAGATGATTCTCAAGTTGAGGGTAAGGGTGAATATTCAGCAATATGATATGTAGAACATACAGAAGTAGATAATGAACTGAAGCCAGGTTCCACAGGCCAGCATGTTTGCCTTTGGGCCAACATCTATATCTAAAGAAGTCCAATCTGGTTGGCAGGAAATGGAAGTAACACTGCAGGCATTGTGATAACACTTAAAGTCACATAGGAACAATGTGATAATGTGCTTGCTTTCAAGGGAATCAGTATTTCAAAGGAGGAACCTAGCTATGAGCTAATAGGAGAGTAGGGTGAGCCTTAAGGTGAAAGAAAGTGTCAGGGAGCCATATAATTCAGCTGTGTTCCAAATCTATTCTCAGTTCCACAGAAACCCAGAGCAGAATTCCAGGGGCATGGATTAGGCCAACATGGGAGATATATCTAATATTTTGAGTAAATAAACTTACTGCCTCATATACACATCTAATCCAGTTCCCTTTACGTTGAGCTTCTGGATCTAAATCAAATATTAGCTCCCATTGAAACTATACGTGCCTTATAATGTCTATCTTTCCTTTAGATCATGCACACAAAAAAATGATAAATGAATACATGAATGAATGGATGACCTAACAAAGCTCCATTTGGGGGCTATATTATATCCCTCTGATTAGGGTTTCACCATCCTGAAAATGCACACATTTGCCAAATAGCCAAGGTACAAGGTAGGGATGATTTGGTATCTGTGACATATATCAGGGTGAGGATGAAGTCAAGGATGTCTTCTCCACCCTCCTCAGCCTCCGGAAACATTCGAAGCGAAAAGTCTCTGTTCTAGGTAAGGGCACAGTGCCACACTTTGGAATGCATCTGGTTCTTTCGAGTGTGGCAATTCTGAACATATGTCTCACTGATGGAAGGTTTATCTTGTCTGAGGTTGACCCATGATAATTGTGATATATGTAAATATCCTATTGTAGGGCTCCATAAAGCTGACCAGGAAGAAAAGAAAAGCTTTTAAATTCTTTTCCCCAGCATCAGATTTCGCCATTGAGGGCCTTCATGAGGAAGGGAGACTGTAAACTACTACTGCTCTTGAAGTTTATCTGCTCTGGATTCTCTTTGATTTACAGTGATCCCATCAGTTTTCTAAATTATTAGAAAACACTTTGCTGTGAGAAGTGTTAGTACCGGTGTTCGTTTGGAGGCAATTTGGATTAACCAGGTAGTTGATGATCCTGAACAGTTTAGCAGACCCACATTTCACTGCCATAAATGTGGAGAAGTATTTTCTCCAAACTTAACTTGTAACAAAGAATAAGTTTTTTCAGACTTTTTTTTAACAACCCAAACTAGGAACTTTCCTCAGTAGGACTTTTTTTTTTTTTTTTTTTTTTTTAATCTTCACACCCTCCTGTTTCATAGTGCTGAATTACCAAGTAAGCCAAGAGAAGATTATACTAAAAATGGGACTTTCAGCATTGTGAATGCATTCAGTGGAGGATTTTATAGGAACCTCAGGGGATTTATTCAAAACTGACCTTAATAATTTTCAATAACACTCTGTAGTTTTGGAAACCTTCCCATCAAAGTTTCTAGTTTTTCTTTAATGTTTGTGAAGATGCTTAACGTCCATATAGAAATAAAATGTGGACTTCAAAGGAAATCTTGGAATCTTGGGTATTTGATTCCTGGGTTAATGCTGTTAGTTTTGTTCATTGAAAAGATTTATGATAGCAGTCTTTGAGAAAAAGTAGGCTCAGGCATAGTATTCTACAAAATTCATTCATTCAACAAAAATATGTTGAATGCTTACTCTACCCTGAGCTTTGTCAGACTTTCCAGATACCTTTGGAAATAATTTGTAGTAGGACTCATAGCTCCAGCTATCTGGATTCTCAAGCAGAGCTCAGAAGCCTAGGTGCAGAGAAAGGCGATCATGGCATTCCCTGAGGTTGAGAAGATAAGGTAGGCAGAAGAATGAGCTAATAAGGAATTCCAGAATAGAGAGGATACCTGATGGAAATGGCCATCCATCATCCTGGAATGCTCTTCCTCCAGGAAGACTTCTGCATGGTGCTTCCTGCCCTCATGCACATCTCTGCCCAATTTCTTCCCAATGAGATTAAGACACACAACCCCATCCAAGATAACACCCCCCCATGCAGATTATTTTTTTTTATCACAACTCAGCAAAATATTTATATCAGAGTTTTATTTTATTTTGTATCTTTTTCCCACTAAAATGTAAGCAAACCTTCTTGAAGGTAGGGTCTTGATCAGTTTTGTTCATTTTTATATTTCTTGTGCTAGGATCAGTGCTTGGCAGGTAATAGAAGCCAGTAAATATTTTCTGAGTGAAAGTATTTATTCCAAGATGAGTAGAGAAGTCATGGGGTCCTTGCCTATAAAAATGGGGAAAAGTTGAAGTCTGACTAGATGCAAGACTGAGACAAGTGTACCTAACTGAAAGGATATGTAACAGAAGAAAAGCAGACAAACATTCGAATTGAAGAGGTAAATATCAGAAATCCAGATCTTTAATGAGAGCCAAGGGAGAGATCCTGAGGACTAAGCTAAGGTTGCCAAAAGTAGTAGGTCGTTGGAATTCATGAAATCCAGAAGGTGTGAGACCAAGAATCCAGTGGAGAAATGAACATGTACCTTTTAAGTTACTGAGGATTTTTAAAGGGGTTGGGTAAAAAGGAAACGGGCTCCAGATGTTGAAGTAGGCAAGAACTGCTTTAAAAAGGGACAAGAAGAGGGAAACCAACATTTTCTGAGAGCCTTCCTATGATGCAGCTATTATTTTTTAGTTTTATAGAGGAGAAATCTGATTTTCAGAGATCCAATTGCCCAGGATCACATCACTATGAAGCAGCATGACTAGATTAAAACAGTTCTCTGTGGCTCTAAATTCCACACTTAATCTACAAGATCATACTTCCTTCTCACTCCTTCCCTCCCAGTGCCACTTTCTCCACTCTTGCTCATTTCCTTTCTTCTCTTTTTAATTTATTCTCAGTGACCTAAATATGAGATAGTTTAAAAGTCTCTGTCTTTACTTCTAGCTTAGAGGATATATATAAGAGAGCTACAAGGACTATAAGGTAGACCATTGTTTTAGTTTCTTTGGCTGCTCAAACAAATATCATGTATTGGGTTGCCTTAAACAATGGGAATTTATCAGCTCATGATTTTGAGGCTAGGTAAAGTCCAAATCAAGTCATCATCAAGATGGTACTTTTTCCCTGAATACTGTGGTGTTCTGGGGCTGGCTGCTGGTGGTTCTTGGTCTTTAGCTTTTCTGTCACATGGCAATGTTCATGGCAGCCTCTCCTGGCCTCTCCCTTCTCTTCCAGATTCCATTGATTTTGGCTTATGGTTGCTCCCTTTGTGCCTTTCTCTCTATAGAGTTAAGACATATCCTGATTGAGGTGGGGCACACCTTAATTGATGTAACCTCATCAAAAGGTCTTACTTAAAATGGGCTCAAACCCACATGAATGGATTAAGTTTAAGAATATGTTTTTTTCCTAGGGTACATAGCTCCAAACCACCATAACCACTTTCCAGAATCAGCAAGGTATTGAGCTAATATTTTCCATGTATAAAGCAGAAACCATCTGAGAACAAATCACAGTAATAAAGGGAAAATGCTGTCAACATTTGTTTGGACAAATAAATGCATTATTACTTAAATTTCTAGAATTTAGCCAAGGAAATGTACATCTCCATTAACTTAAAATACCTTGGTCCCTAAAGATTTAGCTACTGCCTGCAAAATGCCCCATGTGACTTATTTAGGAGTTATGGGAATAATAGTTGTTAAGAAAATCTCTAGGAGGTACCAAAAGGATTGAAATGATTTAAGTATAAAATAAAATTTTACTTGTGTTTTTTCCAATAGTGTAATATGTATTTTTAAATGATTTTTTTGACTGACTAGAGGACAAAATGAGAGGATTTCAAAAGATATGGAGCCCATTTGTTAAAAAAGGGAAAAATGAAACAAAATATTCTGTTGTGTTGGTAATCATCGTTTTGGAATAATGGTCATATAAAGCAGCTGACATCTAGGCATTTATCAAAGGTTACTGTGATATGTTTTTGCATAGGTGTGCTTAGAGATGCCTAACTATTTGTGAGGTCCATAGCTGAGATTACATATGATAGGGACATAGTTGTGACTCTTTAATTATATTTATAATAGCCCAATGGTTTCATTTATTTAACTTTTGTAAAATATATTTTGAGTTCCAATTATTCATTTCTGGGCTTATTTCTATAATAATATGGCAATAGCTTTCAATTAAAAACTTTGAAATTTTTAAGTTGAGTATCCATAGGAAAGTGAAGTGGAGGAAAGAACAACTAACTGGGAAAAATCTACTTATTCAGATATTTATTTTTCATTGCTTATATGTCTGATACTGCTGTAGACTCTGAGGATGCAGAATGAAAAGGACAGAAAAGCCCCTGTCCTCATGGAACTTGCATCTAGTGGGGAAGGCAGACAATAAACTCACACACAGAAATACACGCACACACAGTCCAATTTATATGAGATAATATCTATGAAGAAAATAAAATGGCCTAAGGGATGAGAGGGTGCCAAGGAAGTGGAAAGTAAGAAAGATTTGACAGCTAACAGGAAATAAGAGGGAAGAAATAACAGTTCTTAGGCATTTGTTAGGTACCAAATGTTTGCAAAATAATTATCTATAGGCCATCTCTAGCAATACTCACCATAAGTGAGTAAAATAAGGATTTTTACACTCATTTTAAAGCCAAGGAATTTGATATTCAGAACGATTGACTAATTTTCCCAATATAATACAATTTCTAATTGAGTTGGGATTAAACTCAGGTCTGCCTGCTTTTAGAAACCATGTGATTTCCATATAATGAGCTGTCTTCTTGGATCAAATAAATCTATCCTTTAATACTGTTTTTTTCTCTCTCAATAATAGTTTTGTGGAGAATAAAATTTTCTAGACAGTTGCTCCACTGTGTCTTTATAGACTCCTCATCAGAATTCTATCTCTCATCATCTGTTGAATTTCTCCCTGTGCATTGAGAATTGCCAGATACTGGAAACACAGAGATAACACATAGTTGCCAAACTCAGGGCACTTCCAGGCTGGGGAAGAGAGGAAGACAGAAAATCAAGAAATAAATTCAAGGTACTATGATAAATGCTAAAATGGGGGTATATACACAGCACTGTGGGAACAAATAGAACTACAATTTTGAAGGTGCAAACGAGGAGAAGTTGAGTGAGAATTACTAGTAGAGGTTATAATTATCTAGGTCTTGAAAGAATTAGCCAGAAGCAGAAAGTTATGGAGAGTAAGGAAATGGAGATTATATGAGTTTCTTTTGGCTTCTATAGCAAATTACCACAAACTGGGTGGCCTCAAACAACCAGTAAATAATTCTTTTACATTTCTGGGACAAGGGGTCTGAAATCTGTATCACTGGCTGAAATCAAGGTGTCAGCAAGCCATGCATGCTCCCTCCAGAGTCTCTAGGGAAGAATCCATTCCCTACCTCTTCTGGCTTCTAGGGCCTACCTGCATTCCTAGGCTTGTGACCTCATCACTCCAATTTCTGCTTTCTTCTTAACATATTTTCCCTTTTATAAGGATTAGCAAGGATAATCTACCCATCGCAAGATCCTAACTTACCTTTTTTCCCCCATATAAGATAACATTCACAGACCATAATCAAGAGAATCTGTGATATTAAATATTTCAAGTTGGGGATGGAAAAGGAAGAGTCCAGGAAGATTCTCAGATCTGTGGCTTGGATAACTAGAGAAACAATGGAGACCTCTGAGGAGTGGGAAGAACAACTATGTGCACTTAGAACTGGGCAGATATTGAATTCAGTTTGTAGAGCCAGTAATACATCAAAGACTTAGGGTTGGTTGGGAGGATTTGGGATCTTGAACTCGTTAGAGAGAACTGTGTTAAAAATTTATATTTGAGAGATGGGAGATTTGGAAAGGAACCTTAGCCAATTTGATTTCTTATTACATAAAGTTTTTGTAAAATTGACAATAGTAACAATATCCATTGTGTGCAAACAGTGTGCTAGGAATTGTTCTGTTGTACTAAATGTACATGTATGTAATCCTGACAAACCATCCAAAAGTAAAAACACTTTTATTATCCTTATTTTACAGATAAGAAACCAAGGTACAGAGAGATTTAAGAAATTTGACCAAGGTTTTACAACTAGTGAGACTCAGAGTTTGTAATATGAGAGCTATATATTAAAATCAATTATTGAAGTCTTGTTCAGATGCATTTTATTAGAGAGTTTATAGTTGGAAATTAATTATAATTGTCTATAAGCTTTTAAAAATATAAATGCTATATGTATTTATGATCCCTTCTACCTTACCTGCCATATCAAGGTAGGGGGTTAGGGGAAGGAAGATTTTTTAATATTTCTAGCTGATTCTGATGTATCTCTCCTATACTCCTTCACTGTCACACACTACCACTCACACACACACGGAAATTGACGTTCATTGGTTTGATCGTTGGTTCTGAGGATATTGATTGATTGTGGATATTAATGGATCCTAGAAGTATGCTTCAAGTAAATGTCAGCAAGGAACTGTTTGTGGCTATAAGGGTCTGCAGTGTACTCTGTAAGATTAAAGGGTTTGCTTTTTGAGTAATTTCCAACATTGCAACTGCTTCTTTGGGAAAACAAAAACAAAACAAATACCAGAATGACAGAAAGAGAGAGAAGCAAGGTATCTGAAAAAACAACAACAACCTGGCAGTGATTTTTAACTATTCAAAACGATAGAGAAATAACATGGGAAATGCTTATATTGTAACATAAACCAAGATTCAGATGTACGCATGTTTTATCATTTAAACTCTTTTGCAAAAGTCCCAAACCATAAGCATAGGAAAGAAGAACTGGAAGGAAATAGACCAAAGCATTAACAGTTACCATATTTTGGCAGATAATATATATTCTTCTTTGTACTTTTCTAACTTCTGCATTTTCTAAATTTTTAATGTTTTCCAAATTTTATAAGGTAAAAAGATACAATTTATTAATAGTAGCTATGATCTGATTGGTGACCCATGAGTGCAATCAGCGTCTAGGCTAAAAAAATAGAAACAATCAAAAATCCAAGCAGAGCCCTCAGGATATATCACATTCTTTGCATCATTTCCTGTACCAATATTCTCCATCCTCATAAGCACACTGAACCCCCACCTAATAATCTATCCTAAAATCTCCAAGATCTCCTTCTACAAAAACCTCTGAATCTTTCCATCCCTCTGCATATCTACCTCCTTCTGAAATCTCTACTCAAGAATATCTGTAGCTGGTATGATAAGCTAATGTTAATGGATGATGTTGCAGTGCCCCTTTATAATGGTGGGAATTTAAGACTCTATAAGAAAACTTTGGGGAAATATTTTTTGATAAATGGAGACTTTATACATGGAGGAAACCTAAATTTGAATTCACAGAGATCTGGATCTGAATCCTGCTTCTATCACTTCATCCCTGTATAAACTTTTGCAAGTTGCTTAACCTTTCTTTTCCCATTTTTTTCATAATTACAATATAGTGAGTATGAGCAGGTATATTCATATGAATTATATGAATCATATGGACTGTACTTAATTCTTACAACAAACTGATGAGATGGTATTATAATAAAGATGGTAGAGAACATGGCCCCTTTGTCTCTTGAACTAGTAAGTACCCACTGACCCTCTGCCATCTCCAAATCGGTTTTGATTTAAATTAATTTAAATTAACATTTATGGAGCATTTGCTCTATACTAGGCTCTGTGCTGGACATATTCACATATGTTCATCCATATCACCACTTTTGCCACTTCTTTTCCCCTCCCATAGTGTGCCTTACTAGCTGTGTGGCAAGGATATTGTGAAGTCAGAATTTTATTCCACCTTGACAATCACTGAAAAGGTTAAGGTTTAAACACAATGAAATATATATATTTAAAGAAATTAACATGAATCTTCACTGGCCCCTAAATATATTCCCAGGACTCTCTAAAACTTGGAGATGGCAAAATGATGAGAGGGGAGGGCAGGTAAGCATTGGTTTTCATTTTTAATGAGTTTTTTTGAGGATCAGAGGATTTCTTATTATATCTATTTCACCTTCAAAATGGCATCGCTGAGTTCCCAGTAAAGGTTACTCATGAATCTGAAGATTTGCCTTTCTGACTCAGAGTTTACTGGCATTTGCTAAATGTTTGGATTTGTATTCATCTTTGTCTTTGACCATGATGAAAGTAAGGCATTGTCTCATTTATTAGATAGCATTTGTTGTGCTGAATTAAGGTTGAATCATTTGACATTGGCCCTATAGTGGCTTGAATTGCCCAGGGAGTTTTCTGAAATGCTTCCCAGCCCAAACTGGGTTCTAGTACATTTTGATTCCACCTGCCTTCTCCCTAGCCTCAGAGAGCTGCTGAGGCCATCTATTAGCTCTCAGTGAATAAGCTCCTTGGCCTCTCCAAATAACGGACACTTTGTGGGAAGTCTGAGACATTTCTTCAGTGATAGGATTCTTGAAACACTGATGTCCTTGTGCATCACTTCTTCTTGGTTCTGTTTCTGTAAATTACCACATTTGAGAAACACACAATATAAGTAGAGTTGCTCTCCCAATTATGAACTTTAAAATATTCCCTTCTAGGTTCTCATGGAAAAGGTCAGGAAATTAATTTTGGATGAATATCTTCACCTTCTTAGCTGGTTGCTACATTAATGATCTCGTGAGGGATTGCTCCTTAAACTGGCCCAGCGCAGGTCAGGGTGGAATGAGAATATTCTCTATTTAATGAGGCAAGGATCAAAGCCTCTAATATTTTATCACTGGCATAGAGATGGAAGGAATCATCAAGGAGTAGAGGACTGATTCAAAAGCCTAGTGCCATATATTGAGCAGTGGGATCTGTTGAGAAGATATCAGTCCTCTAAGAGTCTAAACATTTTTCATTTTGCTTGAGGCTTTTTTATCTAGCACATGAAGCTAACATTATATTGTTTGTTTTTTACTCTTTTTTTTCAAAAACACAGAAAAATTGAAAGAATTGAATAACGATCACTCTTACCTGAATTCAATAACTGTTAACATTTTGACATAATCACCACTAATATTGCTTTTTCTTGATAGATAATGTAGCAGTTTGATATTGTTTATGAATTCCAAAAATAGATATTGGATTATATTTGTAAAGTGGTCTGTTCTTCTGGGCATATTAGATTGTATTAACTTCAGATGTTTCACTTTTACTTGATTAAATTATGATTAGGGCTTTGATTGGGCCACCTCAGTAGGACATTGAGTCCCCGCCTCCTTGGTGGGCAGGGACTCACAGAGAAAGCAACATGGCAGAGGAGACAGAGTTTTGGATGCTGGAACCCTGGGAAGTAAACACACAGAAGAACACAGAGGAAGAGAGACAACTCCATAGATACAGCATTGGTCCCAAAAAGTGAGAGAACCTGATAGTCTACAGCTGACCTTGTGGAGAGAACAGAAGAGGAAAGAGCTGAGCCCAGAGAGGAAAGAGCCCCAGGAGAGAGATGAGACTTATCCCAGCCTACAGCTGGTATTGGAAGAAGCTGGGACCATGAAGCCTTAAGAGGTGGAGGAAGAGGAAGGCTGAACCCTTGCAGATGTCGGAAGCCATCTTGCTCCAACATATGGCAACAGACTTTGATGAGGGAAGTAACTTACACTTTATGTCCTGGTAACTGTAAGCTTCTACCACAAATAAATACACTTTATAAAAGCCAATCGATTTCTGGTACTTTGCATCAGCATCCCTTTGTCTGACTAAGATAGATAGATAGATAGATAGATAGATAGACAGACAGATAGGTAGATACCTCTAAATACTTACCATGCATCTCTTTATAAGGGCAAATTTTTATATAATCCCAATAGTATTATCACACCTAAGAAAATAAACAGTAATTCCTTATAATATCTATATTGTATTTTTATTCAAATGTCTTTTTCTCAAGTTAGTGTCCAATCAATTTTCCAATATTGTGTTTGTTTTGTCTCTTTTAATCTAGGAAAGTTCTCCAATTTCCTTTTTTTCTTTTATGACTTTCTTCCATTTATAAGACTAGGTCCATTTTCTCGTGAAATGTACCACTTTCTTCATTTGTCTGTTTAGTTGTGGTGTCTTTTAACTTATAACTCTATCCTCTTTATTTACTATAAACTGGAAGTCCAGTGTCAAAGCTTGATTAAATTCATGTTAAACATTTTTGGCAAGAATACTCACAGATGATGCTAAGTACTTCACATTACATCCTGGTAGGAGGCACATGATGTTAGATTATCCCATTTTTAGTGATATGAAATTTGTTCACTTGGTTAAAATGGTGACTGCCAGATATCTCAAGAATAGATATTTCCTCCTTCAATACTAGCACAAAATACTAATACTAGATCTTTAGGGTGATAATTTATCACTAAGTGAATATGCCATTCCCAACAAACTTTGACTTAATGGTTTTAACACTCACTCATGGTCCTGGCCTTTTCAATGGTGAATGCTGAATGATGATTTTCTAATTCTTTCGTTTCTTCTATCTATGTTTATTTTCTGGCATTCTTCTGAAACAATTCTTTTTCCCTTAACATATGGGAATATACTATTCTTCTTCCTAAAAAGACAGGGTAAATACTTAATTCTTTTATTCAAATATCAATTCTCAGAGTGAGGAATTGGTGTAAAAGCCACCCCTAATTACAGCATGCACAAATATTTTATGTGCTTTTTTGTCTTTCAGGTATCAATATAGATACATACATTTTTATTTATTCAATGTTATATAATCAATTATCATTATTCTTTTTGATTTACAAATTGTTTGAAATTTGGCCAGTGAAACCTCTTTAAACTGGCTCCTGTGTCTTTCTACATGTCCCTGTCAATCCTTGAGAGCTTCTTTACTTTCTTACAGAAGTTTCCAGGCTCACTTTGCACTTTTCCTAGAAGTCAGGGTTCAGTCATTTCTCAAAAAAGCCCCATGTCCTTTTATTAAAGAGTAAAATTTAGAAACCAAGATCTGGGTGCCAGGAGTGCTCTCTACTTCTTGGAAACCATTGCCTTCAGAAACACTTGGTGTCCACTAGACACTAGAACTAGAAAAAATATTTTTAAAAACTCATGAGTTAATATTTAGTACTTCAAATATTTGTCTACAGTTTTTTAAATATTTGTATCTGTTTTCATTATTGTTATATTAATCTTTTAATAAGCTGAATTTAAGGTGCTATATTGTTATACAAAGACCTTTCCATTCCTTTGTTTATGCACAGAATAGACTGGTCTAAGAAATATATTCTGTTCTGGCTTCTAACTATCTGCAATCGAGACCTAATCTTACCCAGACATTTGCCAAGTCTTTAAAATACCATAGTATCTGAATAAAAAAAGTATTATTAAAGACCATTTTATAACATATTGCCAAATAACTTTTCCATCATTTTTCTTAATTTGTTTAAATAAAACTGATAATCATGATGAGGAGGAGGCTCAGTGGAAATCTAGTGCAACAAGACTTTAAAACTACCACTAGAATTCTTTTGCTCTGCATTGGGACTTGGTTTCTGAATTTTTCTTAACTCTGTTATTCAGGAGTCACTGATACCAAGCAAAAGTGTGTTCTTTTCCCCCAATGCATCTTTAATTACTAAGACACCACAATTTCAAAGACAGAAATTGTTTATTTGGTTGGGCAAGCGAAGGAGGTCATTAGTCTTAGATGACCCAAAAACTGCCTCCCAGAGCTGCAGAAATTCTAATATTTTATAACATCAGGATGCTAATGAATAATTGGGGTAGAGCTGGGTACAGGTTCCTTCATTAATAAACATTATAGGGTTGAACAAGCTGGGGAGTTAAAAAGTTACAATCATTTTCAAAGATCAAGGTTCTGAGATAGGAAAGTACAGGTAAACGTCAGTCACAAGGTTTTCCATATGATATTAAATGCAGGAGGGTGGAGTGGTTGCCATCCCAATAGTAAGCATACACAAGGGAGGGGTTAAATCTAGTGTGAGTTGGCTAGAGGGGTGGAACCACTCTAGCCAGCTTCAGTAATTTCAGGTATTAACCTGTGGCTACTTTACAATATAAAGGCATCTATATAATGATTTAGCAATCATAGTTATTTAATTCTTAACCCTTGGTTACATCACTACATATTGGCATGCTAGATCAAACCTACTTGCCATGCCTAGTTTGATGAACTCTTGCCTAAGATAAGAGGTTGCAGTTCATTTCTCAGCTCTTAGTCAACTACATGAGGCCTGTTATTTCTAACTATTTTCATTGTAGAACTTGGCCATACTTGGAGTGGGGTGAGCGGCAGAGGGCGATGTATGTATGTATGTAGTTAAGGAGTATCTAAGGTGTTCTGAATATTAGGAAGCCTACATGCACTTTGGGAATGCTAAGATGCCACAGCAGAAAAGGACATGAGTCATCTCAAAGTCTCACATTTCTATTGTGCTTAGTACACATAGAATTTTTTAAGAGAGTGAGACAGACTTGCACAGAATTTATGGTGACTCAGTGTTGCACTTGAATGAATTTATGGAGAAAATAATGTCCTTAAATATGTATAAGAACAGACTTCCCAGTTACCAAGCTGTGAGTAAAAAGAATCGCTGAGGTAGTTTCTATCTGTTTATTGAATTTACTGTCCTTTGTGACTATTTTCAGTGTCTCAGTTATTTTGTGCATTGGCTAAAAGGATGGAAGTTCTTCTCTTTGAAAAGAAGATTTAGTTGTTGTTCCAATGGAGAGACTCTTTTCTTTAAGCCCAGGTTGCAGCCAGGATTCCTACCAGGTGCTACTTCATGTGAATCACACAAGGCATGGTTCACTGTCACACATTATCATTGTTGACAAAGTGACCAATAGGACACATTGTCATTGAAAGCAAGTCAGTATTTGGTGCAAAGATGAAAAATAATCACTTCAGAATTCAAACCAGAGAGCCTGAACTTGACCTGTCTCCACGATGCCTTGGGTAGAGCTATTCACTTTCCAGAGCCTGCTCAGCTTTCCTTGAAACTATTCTCACTGTATTTCTCTCATCCTAAGTGGTTAAATTTAGTTGGGTGTATCTGGCAATGTGGGAGAATCATACCTAGGTGTGCAGAATGTGTTTCATCCAGCCACCTGGGGCATATTCTAGTCTCTACAGTGCAATTGAATGGACAACCATGGAGAATCCGACAGACTGAAATTAGCCATGCTTGTAAAAACACGAGTTGACTGTAAATGATATTTTGGGCTTGGCATATTTAACCACTTGCTATCATCAGCAAAAGGCAGATTTTGATGCAGCTCTGTTAATAATGGACCCTAATTTTGATAGCATTTAATTATGTATAACCTTCTATTATCCTCTAATTATTTTAAATGTGTGTATACTGTTTTCCCAGTTGTAATTTCTTTGGGTCAGGAGCTATGCGATCTTTCTTTACTCCCCAGATCTTGTAGAGCACAGAGCAGAGAGTGGGTGCACACAGAATCCTCGAGGAGTATGTCTATGTGAGTGTGTGTGAAAGTTGATTCTGCCTTCTCTCAATCTGAAATAACGGTCAGAAGATGGGTTACTTTAAAACAAAGAAAAAGGTTAGAATGGTTAATTGAATAATACAGGAAAAGCAAAGTACAAACATGCTAAGCTTAGGGATTTCAAACATAGGAAAAGAGTTATGCAGTAGAGCATGTGATAAGCAGTGCATAGAAGGAAAAGAGGTAAGACATTTTAAGACCTCACAGTTTCCAGGGAGAAGGAGACTCAACTAGGGAAATTAATAGAAAGAAAGAATATAAGAGACATAAGAAAAATGAATGATCCGTCATGCCTCTGAATGGTATCCAGGGAAACAAGAAAAGTTCAGGAACATTAGGCTGTTGTATATCTAGTTTTAGCAAAATGATCTAGGAAAGAATAATATCAGAGTTGCTGATTTTCATAGGCTAACCTATGAAAATTATCTAACCTCTTACCTGTGGGATAAATTATATATATACCACATACACACACACTCACATACACACACACGTATATATTCATACACACACGCACTTATGTACCTAATGTGTTTGGCAAAATAGGTTGTGTCTTCTAAATAAAAGTTTATAACTGGGTAAATCTATTTTCCTGTAGAGATAAGATATGAGTGGTTTATTGAGAATTAGTGAGAGAGTAGGGAGAAGGAGTATATTGTTAAATGATGGGATGTTAGGAAACGGGGAGTGTTGTGCAAAAAAAACAAATAACAGGAGATCAGGGAATGCAAAGCAGAAAAGACCAAGAAGCAGGAGAAGCCAAAGCAGCACCAAGTTTTTTCTCTACATTTCCAAGGCATGAAAAGCAGAAGCACTCTCCTTTAAAATAAACTCAAAATTCATATTTGACCATTAATGAAAGACAAGCCAACTCTCAAAAAAATGAGCTTATCCTCTCACATTTATGTATGATGCTATGTATGAGAGAGACAGAACAAGAGTCAAGACAGCATGTGAG
Organism: Cabassous unicinctus; assembly: GCA_029593785.1. NCBI lineage: Eukaryota > Metazoa > Chordata > Mammalia > Cingulata > Chlamyphoridae > Cabassous > Cabassous unicinctus. The sequence goes on along the minus strand of JAQZBX010000509.1, from coordinate 56,133 downwards.
AGAGTGGACCAAAATAAATAAAGTATAATTATAGAATCATGTCGACATACCATTATATAGAATGTGTAAATAAAACACTGGAGAATATGTCATTCATGAGAAGTACTGTGAAAATCATAGACAATGAGGAACATATAATTTTTAGTCTAAAATAGGATAAACTGTACCAAAGAACTCATTAGAATGTGCACAGAAGAAATCATGAACTAATCATAGTAAGTGATGGTTATTTTACAAATAAAGAACAGAAAAACCAATTGTCTGAAATGAGAGGAAAAAGAGCTAAAACACATTCTGTCCTTGTAAGTCAAATTTATAAATCTAGTTCATAGCACAAATTGATTTAGAAGGCAGTATGAAACTTGGAATACATTTTCCTATAGGAATAATATTCCAAATTAAGTTCCCAGGCCTGTTCACAAAATCATTTTTACACAGAAATGAGTCTGCAACATAGTAGCAACAGTAATACTTTATGAATTCAATGGCTTGGCTCTAATTAACCACCATACATAAGATTACATCTCGGAAAATCTTGGTAGGCTTAGTAGCTTCTAGAGGCCAAATAACTTCTTACTTTCCGTAGGAACATAGAGAGTTCTCCTTCTCAGTTTAATGAGTAAGGACACCTCCAGTATGGACTATGAGTTATTTCCTCTACTAGAAGAGTTGATCTTGTTCACCCATGAAAGGCTGGAGGATTTATTTATCTCTGGGCCTTCATATGAATTCAGAAGAAAGCCATCTCCACATATAAGCAGCCACAGAGGTCAGAACCAAAAAGATTCTTTTAATCTATTTTGGCTTGTAAATGCTGGTATGTCAATAGCAAACAATTGGAAGTCCATTGCTTCTCATAGAAGAGTAAAACTTTAAATCACTAGATGAACTTAAACAAATAGTTTGTTAAGAGGTGATTTGGCTGCATTTGAATATATCAAGCCAATAAGGGAATACATATCAAAATGAGGAAATAAGGTAGTATTGCATAAATATATAATAGAATGCATAATAAGTTCTACACAGGTAAAATTCAGTTTTTCCAAATGCCATTTTAATGTCTGGTTGTGTATAACAGGACTATTTCCAAATCCTCCTGCTAGCACTTATATAGTCTATTTTGCTGATATGGATGAAAACAATCTTTTGAAAAGAAAAATAGTATAAAAGAGATGTATTTAAAAGTGCCAGAACATGGCTATAGTAAGCCTTTGTGACAAAGAAGTTTGGGAGGAGCAGGAGTAGGGCTAAATGGAGGAGAAGTGTTAGAGCAAACAGACTATTAGAAAATGAGAAAGCCTAGTGATCAGCAAGGAGGCAAGTGGTAAACCAGGGACCATGTAGAGATGGGGCTCCCGCCAAGGACGTAAGCGAAGTCTTGGGGCAGAGCAGTCAAAAGGCATCTCCTGCCTCCTGCTGCTACCCTGGGATTTTATGTTTGTCTTTGTTAGCTATAGCCTCAGAATTGATCTCTGTCTTTATCTTGTCTCAATCTCTTTGAATTTAGTCTTCAAGTGAGTCTTTTTTTAAGGGAAGTCAGAATGAGTAACTTGTTTTGTTTTCCTGAAATTGCCATCACAGCTGTGGTATTGTAGAGTTAATAAAACAGTTTTGTCCATCTTAGTATACAAGACCTACTGAGGGTCCTTGATGTAGCTGGTCCTAACTGGCGGTCAATGATGGTCAACTTTACAAAGGAATCCTTGAACCTGTCTCCCTATGATCCCTGCAAATTCCTTCTTTATGCAGTTTTTTTCTGCCCTAAGTCTCTGCTCAGATCTTCTTATGGCTGATTCTTTCTTGTCATTTAGGTTTCAACTCAACCTTCCTAGAGAGGTTTTTTCTGGTCAGTTAATCAAAAACACCCCACACTTTCTAGCCTGTCACCCTGGTTTATTGTCTTCATAGAACTTATAACCATCTGACATTATTTTGTTCATTGTCTGATTCTTCCTGAAGCAGCTTATGTTTCAAGAGAGTAGGGTCCTAGCCAATCTTATTTAATATTTAATCCCCATCTAGAAAAATGCTGAGCACATAATAGATCCTCAATAAATATTAAATAAGTGAATGGATGCCCAGTTTTCTGCACCTTTATCCCTAAATTCAATTCAGTTATCCTCTACCAGCCATTTGAGAGGGTATCTTATGATGTTCTCAAATATTTTCCCGTAAATGATTTCCTCTCCTTCTCCTGAAACCTGAACTATTTCCTTAATCCAAAAACATTTTAGCTTTTTTTTGTGGGACACTTGAGGCCTCTGTGACAATAACTGACAATTAATAATCTAACATATGGTTCATAACATCACAGAGGTCATTGACTCAGGATAAATAAAATTAAGAAGTTCCTTATCCTCAAGATGGCTCATACGAAAGGCTATAGATTGGGAGACCCCTTGGGGACCATGCAGTTTCTCAAGCTAGAAGATGAGGTAAAGAGACAAATATGAGGTATTACTTACCAAACGCACCCAAGTTTGGTTGCTCCTGTGCCAATTAAGGAAAGAATAGGGAAGACCTTTAATTACAGCTCATTCCTTTTTCTACCATTCTGACTTCATACAGGGAAAGTAAGTTTAAAGTTGATGCACAAAGCAGGCAAGAGGACCTCTCCATCCCTTCCAATAAGCAGTACCAATTTGGGAGAAAAAAAAGTAAACCAAGGCACAGCCCTATGCCCAACAATTCAGGCAAGTGTACCTTGCCCTGAACCTCTTGTGAGAGAAGAAAGGGGAATCCAGAATATGTATGTATATATCACTTTTATAAACCTTCATTAAATACCAAAACCTATGAACACCAACCTTCTTTGTTTGTAGTTAGCGCTTGACACTTAGCTGGATAGTAAAATTAAAAATTCATTTTATTGGGTATTTTTCTGAGAGCACATTTGATTGGGGACAAAACATTAAGCACTGAGTAGGGAAGGGAAGAAACAAAATGACTGTTAAGATTTCTGTTACTTTAGAGTTTTGTCTAGTGCCAAATCTTCTCTGGAACTCTTTCTCTGCCTTCCATTTTGCTCTTGTTGCTTGGGAATAGAGGAGGAACTGAGAGTTGAGGATTTCTAGGGTGAGATGGATGAGTGGAGTAACCACGGAAGAAGGTAGGAAGGGGATGTTATGGTTGTAAGGGGTGGCGTGAGAGGTGTGAGACATTTCCCCAAAGAAATTCACTTTTTTTATGCAGAAGAGAACAAGAGGGCCAGAGGGAAAGTATCTGATGACCACATACATAGCAACCAAAATTTTCTTTCACTCGTAGATTGACTTTTTTTTTTCATAGGTTGACTTTTAATTCATTGTCAAATATGGAATACTCTTTGGAGTGAAAGAGAGTATGATTAATAATTAAGTATTAATAATTACAGATGTAAACCAGGGTGTATAATTACTTACTTAGATAATACATCATCTTAATATCTTTTATAAAGTCATTATATCTTGTTTTATCTTGTTTAAAACAAAGTACACTCTGAGCAGCTGTGGTGGATCTAAGGCTGAAAGGTCATTCACACGTGAGGAAATGCCTTATCTATCCCTCCCCCTAAGCCAAAGTCTTTAAAACCAGATTTAGAGATGACTGGGAGTCTTCAAGTAAAGTGATTTAAGCTTTATCAGCCATCCAACCTTAGTGTACATGGATTTATCAAATCCTTTTCCTGACCTTTGTTTTGATTGAGATTCAAAATTTGGAGATACTGAAGTATAGGTACAGAGAGAACTGTGTGGGTATTTGTTAAGTAAAAAGCCTCAAAGGAGACATAGGTCTTCTTACATTTATGTCACCAAAGTATCCATAGGAATGGCCCTTACTATAGCAATGGACTTCTATTAGTGACTTCTACCTTTTTACTACTATGGAATTTTTCTACTTTATTTCTAGCTTCCCAGTCAATTTAATGAAAACTTAATTTTACAGTTTTTTAAAATCTTATTTTGCTTGATAAGAGAGGGAAATGTGAAATAAAAATGAATATATATGAGAATATTAAACACTGCTAAAGCCTTTGGGTTCTCAGAGAAAAGAAAATACTAGATAAAAATCAAATCATTGGGAGTAGGTGTAGCTCAGTGGTTGAGCACCTGCCTCCCATGAATGAAGTCCCAGGTTTAATCCCTGGTACCTCCAAAAAAATACCCAATTCATTATCATAGGTTTCCTCTACTCATGCAAAGTGATTTGGAAAATCCATATGGTTGTGTTTCAGTCCTACCAAAAAATAACACTTTAAAATATCTGGCCTCAGACCTCAAGAATAGTTCAGACATATGTTTTTACCTTAGAATATATAGATGCTGTCTCATTCCTGCATTTCTTTTTATATGTGTAGACTCAGCCAACTTGTGTTTCAAGTGAATGTGCCTCTTCTTAGACAGATACTGAATACCTACCTTAGAATTAAACTTTTAACATTGTGTATCAATCTTAAATCAGTGATGGGGTAGAAAAGGGAACAGAGAACAGAGGGTCTATTGTACATTTCTCTGTGGGGGAGCATGAAAAAAATGGAACATCTTGAGAAGGTCTGGTAACTAAAACGGTCAGCAGAGAAATTTGACAGTCATGGACTGCTCTTGGTGTATTGGGCTAAAAGGATGGATTTCTGATTTATGCTTCAGATTCTGGAGGTCATGAAAATCCATTTGGGAAATTTTAATGGGAGCAAGGCATACACTCTAAAAAATTAAATTTGCAGAAATCACACTGCTTATGAAATAGTCATTTTCCCATAAATTGAGTTTAATTACTTAATTGATTAGAAATTATAGATTTATGTCTGTTTATAGAGTCTATAAACACCCAGTTTATTAAAATGCCATGGAAGTGATGCAATCACATTACTTTTGCTACCTGGAATAAGAAAATCTTCAGCTATCTATGACAACTCTTTCATCTGCACTCAAAAGAGAAACAAAACACAAAAGTAGAGTTTTGTGGACGGGCAAAAATGTTGCCTGCACCAGCCACACCCACTTCTTCCTCACTCCCAGTTGAAGAAAAGGGAGCCAGCAATAGATACTAAGGGCAGGGAGGTATGTATGCCCTCTTGACTTTTTCTTCTTCCCAGTTTTACAATACACAGTTATAGAAAGAAACAAATTGCTTTCTGGGAAGTTTTCCAGAAGAGAAAAAGGACTAAGCAATGCACTCATGGGCAAAGATAGAGAACAAGATGTAGAAAGAGAGTTTAATGTAGGAAAAGAAATAGGGAAATAAGGGAAAGAAAAACCATACCAAAGTAATTAAAAAGAGAATCAATGTAATGGCAGGAAAGACAGTTTTATTCTAGATAAATGAAAGGAGAAAGTAATTATAAATTCTAAGTAGGAAACTGACCACTAGCTCAAGGGGAAAATGACAAACTCAAAAGTAAAAGTACAAATAGAAGTATTCATTTAAGGTTAGGATCCTAATATTTAAGTTTTCATTTAGCATATGACTCTTCTCTCTAAATGTCATGAAATAACTGAATATTTCTAAAAACTAAGATATTTCAGAATATCTACATGCTTAGAATCCTGTATGTAACACATTCACATATTTAAACTATTTGTTATCTTCATTTAAATGGCTGGGTGTTACAGACATAGTGTAAAAGCAAACCTAAGAAGACAAGTATAAAGTATAAAATGAAGCTTGTATAAGGAAAAAAAAGTATGTGTGAATAGAAGCTTTTTATTTTTCAGATTTAAATTTGTGTATTACCAGCATTTTTCCAAAAGTATTCAAAATGTGACATATCTGCTTTGTGGTCCCAGCTCCACCCTCATTTCATGCTGGGCTCTCTGACAGATTTGTTCATTTACTTACCTTTCCTAGTAGAGCAAGCTGTGATACATCACTGGGTAAATTACATGTGCTTTTACTCTATTTTTTCAACCATTCATGTATTTAGTCTGTGGTAAAAGCTGGAGAATTATAGTATATGCAATTCTTAATAGTTGACAGGTCTACTAATAATATTCTTTTTTTATTAGTTCTGTTTCTATTCTAAACCTAATCCAAAGAGAAATGAAACTATATTAGATATTTCTAAACACTTTTTTGCCAGCTTGGCAACTACTTTTGCCAGTGTAATGTTCTATGTTTCTTCCTAAAATGTTTTATTCTAGATTTTTCTGAAACAATCACTTGCTGTGACCTTGTGTACCCAAGCAAACTGCCTAGCAAGCTTTGTGACATTGAATGAGAGTCTTGAAAACCACTCTGTTGATTAAAGATATTTACCGGACAAGAAGATTTGTTTTCCCTTTCTGACTTAAGTTCAATTTTCCCCTTCATTTGCTAAAAGGTTTGCTGTCCTAAAGTGTAGAATATATCTTTGCCCTTTGCCATTCTTGGACAAAAGAGACATTGTGAGTCCATACTTGACTTGGTGCTCTCCATACAGGCACCGTGAAAATCTTAAGACATGGCTGGATTGGACTTGAAGCTTCACATCAATAATAAAATCTTTTCTATAGACTAATAACCTAAAAATATAAAGAGGGCTTATGGAGTTTGGGATTATTGTCCTCTCCTCTTGCTACCCTTGGGAAATAGACAGTTGCTTTATCTCATGGGCATATGAGAAAAAAAGGCGATGCTAATTAAGAATGCATTAAATACTGTGCTAAACATTTTATGTATGTAATACCACTTATACTTCAAAAGTCTTCTAGAAAGCAATATATACATGAGGAAACTGAAAGTTGGAATGGTTAAGTAACTCTTCAAAATTAACCCAATAGTAAGTAAAAGAGTTGGGAATCAAGTTATTGAAAGGAACAGATAGAAGAGAAAAAAAAAAAAAGAGTCACAATTCCGTTGTCCAGAATAATCCTTATTTCAAAAATCCATTGTTAGAATATATATTAAATCTATTCTATGTGAAAATTTGTATGTAGCTTTGATATCACGTCTTGGACCTTTTAATTATGATAGAATCCTTTTAATTGACCATTATGGAAATTGGAAGAAAATATATTGTTTCAGAGAAGGGGTATGGTTCATATATATATATATATCTTTGGAATTATATTCCTATTTTCATATGGTCACATCATTTGACTTGGGCATACAGGAAATGTGATTGTAGCATCTGTTACCACATTCATCGCCAGGGTTGATTCAGCCATTCTGGCTGGCACCTCAGTCTGTGTCACTTAACCTTCAGACAAAGATCCTGAATGAATGGTGACATTTTCATGGATTAGCTGAACCTTTTGCCCTTTATCTTAATGCTTTTATACTCTCATACAGAGACTGGTTGCCTTGTATTTACCAGGATTTTGCTGTGTTCTTATACAAGTGGGGCTTAACATACACCATATCAAACTAGCAGTACCTTGAAAACAAACTATATCAGAATGACAATAAGTGACTTGTGGATGAAGTTGGATAATTATTAGGTCAAATATTCATCTAATATCTAGTCAACACTGATATTTGCTCTATGTTTTATTTAAATGTTATTAGCTCACAATTAGCAAAGTCCCACAAAAATGGGAAATCACAGCTTTAGAGACCATCTGAAACATTAGTTCAGAAGCTAAAATACCTGGGTTCAAGTTTGAGCTATACAATTAGCTGGCCATATGACCTTGAGCCAACTATTTACCCTTTCTGTACTTTGGTTGTCTCATATTCAGAATGATGGCTTAGCAAGGGTTTGGATTAGAGCACTTCCAAGGTCACTGTCTTCGCCTCTAAATTTCTATTGACAATCCAAGATTTCTCAATTTTGTTTAATATCAATCCTAAAGTCTTATATAGCATTTTCTTCATTTAAGAAGCATGTTCTTCATGTTGCCTATCATTTTGCCACAAATGATTGTTATCTGTTGGTATGCTACAAATTTAAATGCATGCAACAGCTTAAAACAGAATGTATTTATTATATCACAGTTTTTGTGGATCAAGAGTCTGGGAAGAGCTTAGATGGATCCTCTGCACAGGGTCTCACAAGTGAGGCTGCAATCAAAATGTCATCTGAGCTGTTCTCTTCTGGAGATTGGACTGGAGAATAATCCATTTCCAAGTTTATTCTGATTGTTGGCAGAATTCATTTCCTTGCAGCTATATGGTTGCGGGCCCCAGCTTTTTGCTGACTATGTGATCCTCAGATCCTAGAGACTGCCATCAGTTCCTGGCTATGTGGGCTTTCCCAACATGACTACTTGCTTCATTGAGCCAATAAGTAGAGTCTCTAGCTCTAGTAAAACAGAGTTTTATATAATGTAACATAATCATGGACATGTCATGACATCACCTTTGCCATATAATGTAATCTAATCACAAAGTGGCATCCCACCACATTTTCCATATTCTATTCGTTAGAGGCAAGTCACAGATCCTGCCACACTCAAGGGAAGGGGAATACATAAAGGCATAAACACCAGGAGGTAAGAATCATTGGGTCACCTTAGGGTCTGTTCACCAAAGTAATATTGATAATAGATAATACTGTTAGCCTTCACTTTGTGACAGGTTATTTTCTAATTCTTTGTAATCATTGCTCATTTAATCTTGATGAACTTTTGCAAAAACTGGGTCTCAAAGATGATCAGAAATTTGTCCAAAGTTACACACAGTAAGAATATTCTTTCGCCTTTCTCTGTTTGGGTTTCCAAAGCTTGCAGCATTGAAACAGTTTATATTTTCCTACCTGTTTCATTCAGTTAAGGAAGCCAAGACTAAGCACTTGAGTGTACTTTGATTATGGCTTCATTGTCCAAATAACTAAGCTTTCCTAGGGATATTAAATAGAAAAGAAAGTAGCATATATCTTACTTTCTTGAATAATCAAAGTAATTTCCACTCATACAGACATGAATGGCATGATAACATTGGGGAAGGCAGAGGGGCATGTGTGCCTATGTATTGGTCTATGTAGGATTCTATGTGTCAAATTCTGATGAAGTGGCAGCAGAGTAGGTAGAGAAGGTACAAACTCATGATATTATCTGTAGGGGATACCTATCCCCACTACACCTCAAATAGTTGGACACTTTGCTTTTGACAATCCTGGGTACATTTAGACACTCCTTTTGAATGCTTGGGGATTTGGTCTCCATTTATTCCTGTGGAACTCTACTAGTAAGATCTAGTAAAGGAGATGTTATTAAGGATGGAATCATTGACAGGCTATACTTGCTTTTCCTCTGGGATTTTTTTAGCCTCAATGTTTCCAGCTCCCTGCCTTTATGTAGAAATGTACCTCCAACACAAAACATGATTGTAAGATCACATTGGCTTTTATGCAGGAGCGAACTAAGCATAAGAAAGAATTGAAAGAAGGAAGTACAGGTAATTCTTCTGCTTTCCCTACCAAGGGATGTGTGATGCTGAAACAGGCTCATTAATACCAATAAGAAATATTAGGTTTAGTCTATTTTTCAATTCACTCAGCTTTCTTTTAAAAAAATTGAGAGGTTTGTCTTTGTCACATGTTATGTCATGATTAATCAGATGTATTGGATGGGCAAATGGTTTAATAGTTATTGCAATTTGTCACATCAGGCATGGCTTATCACACATTATTAATACCTAAATGGAAAATGAGTTAAATGGGGTCTGGTTTCTATTAAAGATAGTTGTATGCTAGCACTAGTAAGTTTGGAAAAATCGCCACAAGTGTGGTTTAACCAATATACCTTATTATTTCTATTTCAGTATCAGAGCATCCTCATATGATAATTAAGCTGAGAAAATTTTATTCAGCAGGAGAACAAACAACTACTCCATTGAGAGGAGGAGGTTTCAGGCTTCATTAACATAGAGACTCAGAGGTTCACATAAACTGGAAAGGTGCTGTTCTTGTTTCCCAAAGCAAGGTGAAAGTTAAGATATGCATTTATTTGTAAAGCATTTTATTTCCAAACCCTAAAATGTGTCTATTTTGCACTTTGTGTTCTTTGGCTAAATTTAGCAACTATACAGTTGTAGTCTTTGAACATAAATAACACTGGTACTTGCTTCAGAACAAAACAAATAGGAGTCATGCTAGTGTTAGTTTTTCCACAAGAGTAACAATTCACCTTGAGGAATACGAAGGGATCAGATCTTTTCTGATTCTACTTCAGTCAGGAAAGAACTTCTAACCTCTGAAACCATGAGCCAATAAATGCTTGTTGATTAAATCATCCCATTGTGTAGTATTTGTTCTAGAAGTCTGGCAATCTAAGACAATTTGTGTAAGCAAAAGTAAAACATCTCTCTGGAAATTGTGTCATAAAATAGATTTGCTGTTAATATGGTCAATTTGATGTCAGTTAGAAAGTGACTAGATTCTCTTCTGAACAATGGATTCTCACTGCAGTGCACTTTGCTTATAGTGATGTTATAAAAAATGTCAGTAGCAAAAACATTCATGTTTGCAAGTATTATTTCAGAGCCTTTACTATATGCAGGCAGTCAATCCTTCTTTTATAATTTGTGTACAAACTGGCATTCAGTTTTTTTTCTTAAGATAGCCTCAGGACTAGAATATTTCTCCTAATAAATGATGGTATTTTTTTCCCATTGACATCCTATTTCTATAGAAAAAGATTCCTTTTGATAGAAACCAGAAACCTACAAAAATTTTGATCAAATTTCTAAGGTAAAAAAAAAAATTAACAAACCTAGCCAATATTAGTGGGGTTATATTAATCCTGTTGAAACATCTTAGGGATCTCTAACATTTTTATCAGCTGAACCCTATTCAACTATTATTTCTCAATTCCAAAAGAGTTGTACAAATTAAGAGTAGAATTATAGAATGTCAGAAGAAGTTTTAGATTCCTTCCAGGGTTTCCTAACAAGTGGCCAGCAGCAGAATGTAGTTTGGCATGCATATTATTTTGTTCAAACATGCAAATATCTTTAGGTCTTTAGGTTGAACGTAAAGATAGAGTCCGATTTACTGCAGTCCTGAACATCCCCTGCCACCTTTCACCAGCTATTCACACCTTACTGTTACCTTGTGAAGGCATTTGTATTTGTGTGTCTGGGTATATTCACCTCTGTGTTTAAGTGATTGAAAAACTTGGACTCAGAATGGGTGAAAGAGCATCTTCATAGTGATTTCTTAAATCTAAAAATATGGATTCTCTCCTTGGCTCAGAAAATGTCTAAGATGAGAATCTAGCATACTTTTCACCACACATTGATGTACTCGAGATTTTCTAAGTGCATAATTAATTGTCATCCATTACCAGGTTATACACAGGGAAAACTTCAGAAAGCTGTATTTTATTAACATTGTGCCTGTGATCTAAATTTAAACAAGATCTTGAAGTTGATACAACATTTTTGAATGAATCATTTCCTCTTTTTTTAAAAAAAATTTTTTACCATTTATGAGATCTTAATTTTACCTGGGATTGGAAAAAGGGTAAAATTCCATTTCCCTGTAACGCCTGGACAAACTAGGTATAATGCACTGAGGGGCTCCTGAGATGCCAGTTATTTGTCTGACTTGCATGGTTTGGACCCATTTCCATCAGGATACAAAGTTTTCGGTACCTGAAACTCCATGAAAGGGCTAAACATTTCAAAGCGTGCCTCTGACTTGTTTTTCCTCTGGGTTGCCTTCTTTTTTAAGAAATGCTAATTCCTTTTCAAGGATAAACTTTGAAGGGCTTTTTTGTGTGTGTGGCTCATTCACACTGAAAGCATGGGCATAGACTGGCAGAGAGAAACAAAGATAGTGTAAAGGTGTTAGAGAAGAACACACTGTTTATGAAATGCATGAGCAGCAGGAGGGACTAGCTTTTGGTCCTAATTCTGAGACATCTTCAGAAAAGTGGGCATGGAACCCCAGGGTTCTGCTGCCCAGTACTCCACTCTCACCATCCCCTACTCCGCTCTTCCTTCCCACACCAATAAATCATTTGAATGCAATAGCAAAAAGAACTCCTCAGTGTAAAGAAAAGTGAGATTGCAAGAGGACAATGAGGCATTGGTAAAGACATTGGTTCCAGAAATTGGATTCGAGACATGTAGTGCCAGGATGGAGGACTTTTATTTAATTTTATAGAAAAATGTTCAGGTTATTCTACACTGAGATGTGAAATCTTATTTGCAGCTAAGCCCGGAGGGAGTGAAAGGAACTAGAAGAGCTCATAAAGACAAGCGTAATAGGATTAATGAGAAAAAGGCTGAAGACATAAGCCTTTATTATAGGAACCCTGTGCTAAATTTTAGCATTGATGAAGGGTGAAATGTTGATACTTATCCAAACATTTGTGCCTTCAGGGTACAACAACTGGAGGATGGTGCCTTCATAGGCTCACGCTGCTTAGGTAGGCTATCTGCTCTTTTCAGGCGAGAGGGCCCCTCTGATGGAACAAGGGAAGGAAGTCACTGCATGGCAGCAATTCCTGGACCCTCATCCATAGAAGTAATTCTCAGAATATATTTCATACAATTAAAGCCAAATATAGAGTTAAACACTAAACCATTGAATTAGAGATCAGTAAATCATTTAATAAAACAAATATGCAAAATTTGTTCAGATATTTGTGGCTTGAGTAATCTGAAGTAGGCTTCTCAATCTAGTGAGTCAATTCATATGAGAGTTCAAGGTCAATCACAAACATGGATTAGAGTATAAGATGGTAATCAACTTGTGTGCTCCATAGTTGATTCTTTTTCTTCTTCTGTAAAGGTTGATTGCTGCAATATAATTTGGACTGAAAATGTGGCTGCTGCAGCAATTTAAATAACTGTACCAAAGGGAACATGATCTAGTTATTTCAACTGCATAGTCATAGCTATTGTCAGGCTAATATTTGCAGCGTTATTTCTTAACTGGGTAAAGAAGACAATGTTGATTTTAGGCAAAGGCAGAGTCAAGTACTGATGAGTTTAATCCCCAAAGGGCTTCATTCATTTTTTCTAATTTATAGTGATGAATTGATTTTTTCCAGTGTTACTTTCCTAATAAGATCAGTATGTTTTTAAAAAGTCTTATTTGAAAAGCAGTATTAATGTACCTGAATTGACAGTCTGAGTGAACAGAATTATTATAGTTATAAGGGAAGTCAGTTTGAGCTTTTTATATACTATAAATAATGATGCAACTTTAGCTTAGTAACTATTGTGCTAGATTTGAGAAGACACTTCCTATCTATCCCTAGCATCATTGTAATAACTATTTAACCCTCAGATTTCATATTTATAAATACAGATATATACTGTGATTATAGACATATAAACTATATTTGGACAGATACAAGTTCTGGAACATGGAAAGGTACATTGTAATTTGTTGCAAGGCAAGTACAGATATTTTTTTCTTGATCTAAAGATTTTCAGCTACAGACAGATTTAAAATATTGACCTTGATAATCTTATAATAATATTAATGCCCTATACATGCTGGGAGAATCTGTGTATGTTGCCTCCTTTTATGGGATTTTCTGAATTAGTGCTCGTTAGAATGGCCGAATCTTTTTTCCATGTTCAACAACACATTTCTGACCAACAAGTACATAGTATGTTTATGGAAGAAGACTTGCTTTTAATGTAGTAAGGATTTATTTCAAAATCAATGCCTGGTCCTGAAGTATCAATTGAAAAGATAGCTTTGCAGAGAGAACGCAGATTTTAGTTAATTATCAAGAGTTCCTGTTTCTGAGGCCTGGAAGTATAAACTTGAGTCATTTCAAGAAAAAACAGCCACTAAATCTAAATCCTTTACATCAATTTAGAAGAGTTGATTGAGGAAGAAAAGGCCCTTATCTACCCCTTTTTCCAGGTCTTTAGTGTAGTTTTCATCATCATAATGGTTATCTTCCTCATCGTCAACAATATCTTTCCCGGCAACATCACCATCCTCAGACTTTAGGACTCCAGATTAAAAATGATCTACACATACACAGCCAAATCTATTGGGACCAAAATATTCAGTCTGTCTGCTTCTCACGAGGCGTTTTTGGCCTGGCAGGCAGATGCTGGGTCCAATGTTTTGAGTATCCACCATGTGGCTTGGTTCTAAAGATGAATCCCAGCCAGCGAGAACTCACTGAATGTTCTGGCCCTACCATATTTTCATGGGCTCAGCCAGAGTCTTAATTTTAGAGCTTTACTCACTGGCTCGTACTCGTTGAAAATGGTAGCTAGAAATGAGATGAGACCAAAAATGTATCTATTTTTATCTGGCTGGGTCATCTATACAGCTACGCAAGTGATGAGACCCTGTAAACACCAGCAGCACTGATGACTAGGCTGCCTTCGGGAACCAGTTGGGATGACTGTGTTCATGATTGTAACCAATCCAAGTGGGGGCACAGCGAAGAGGGCTCGGTGCTTGCCAAGGCATGCCACTTGTGCCTCTCTCATTTTGTTGCATTTTAATTTGAACTTCCTATTCAACACTCAACCCTGATTACTCAGTGTACTCCCCCCTGGAAATGCTTTCTCTCCATCCCTTTATGTGTAAAACAATGAAACCCTTTGATTTTTCTTCTTTTCCTGCCCTTTTGTCAATACTTCAGGACTCTTACATCAATAGTCGGTTCCAGGAGAAAGGTTCTGCTCTTTACTTATTTGAATAAAGGACTCGTTGAGAAATGGATGATAGACCTGGTGACAAACGAGAGAAAATGCAATTGGGTGCCTCAAGGAAGGACTGAATTTCTAACATCATCTATCACTACTGATTAGCTGCAGTGTGAGAGCGGCAGAGACAGAGACAGAGAGAGATCGGAAATAACAAATAGATTCTGGAGAGAGGCTGGGATTCGCTGCCTGGTTTCTCTGGCTCATCAATCAATTTTGGTGTGTCTGATAGGTGGCTCTGTCACTCCCACCTCCATCCCACCCACCAGAGAATCTGTAACCGTGACAGGCATTCCCTTTACCACAAGCCTTTCAGCAGCAATAGTAGATTCAGCCCCTGCACAAAATGTCGGAGATTCAGCATCTAATAGGCTGATGTTTCTATTCTGGTTTACCTGAGGAGAGTGTGTTTACATGATTCCTGTCCATTCCCTCAGGCTGCGGCCTGGCTTCCACCCTCGGGGCGAATGTTGGCAGCATGCCTGTAATGTTCATCGTGCCAGCACAACTGATAGGCCGACATTACATAAAACATTTACGAGAGCTGGGGTAGGGGTTGGGAGGGTCCATAAAAATGTTGGAGCCATCCAAGTGTGAAATGGAAAGATGAAGAAAGTGTCTTCCCAAAGCCATTTGTATCTGTCATCTGTTCCGGGTCTCACTCTTAATGTGTCTCCTGTTCCGTCCCGTCCTCCCACCTTTGCTGCTTAAGCTTGATCTTCCCCTGGGAAAACGTGGAGAGGCCACGGGTGTTAGGAGAGCAGCATGTTTGCACATAAAGAAAACTTTGGTAGTAAAGTGTTCCATTGACATTGCTCTTTCTCCCAGGGACTTAGCATTGGGGTACATATGTATGAGTGGTTACCATAGCACATGGTTCAACTTTTGAAATGTATGAGAGCGTGTATGCTCCTGTTTGAACGTGGCTATATCTGCTATGAAAGAAAAGCACACCACTTAAAACAAAATGATGGAACCATATCGTTTCAACTTAAAGTGATGAGGCTACTCCAGAGAGACACTATCTCTTTCCTACCCTGATCCTTGGTTCAGTTTCCATTTTTCTCTAAATTATAGATAATAGGCACCCTTTTCTCTCAGGTTGATGTGAATTCTCAACCTGAATAGGCTGACACTCTTCTGTATATATTAGCTAATTGTGTGCCTTGCATTTGCCTTTACTCACAGGAGGAATTTTTCTTGGTGAAGGAGGCATGATGAGCTTCAGTGAAGAGTAAGGGGACGTACTAACACTATTGTGTGCTTGATGTTAGGCAGACAATGACTAATATGATTTCCATATATTTTCTATCGATCCTGACAATATCTCTGTGAATTAGGCATTACTAGTTCTTTATTACAAAAATGGAAAGTGACTCCTAGACATGGACACAAAGGGACAGCAAATGGCTCCTTTATTTCCTAGCTTACTTATTGCCTCTTCTGTTTTCCAATCATGTCTTTATTGCCTGCCATCCCAGTTAGCTCCTCCAGCAATGTGTGACTATTTTAATGCTTTGGTCATCCTTTTGGAAGAGAGTCAAGGGCCATTCTCCTTTGGAAGCACTTTCAGGAACTTCATATTTGACACTGTCTCTTGCCAACTCAGACAGTTAGAAGATAAGATTGTAAAATAATGAAATTAAGGCTTAAGTGAGTAAACTAGAGTATACATGCAAATGACTATTGTATATTTCCATTTGGTATTTTAACAATGCTATTATTGCTCATATTATGGAAATTATTTTTAGACGGTTGTAGAATTACATTAAGAATCATGCAGGAAATTAATTGGGATCATTTAAAAATCATCACCCTTTATTTTTGACCCAAATGGTATTACTCAACTTGATCACTAACAGTTATGCAAGACTTGGTTCAATATCACTTTTTTTTTTTCTTATCATAAGACCCTTCTGGGTGTGGAAGTCAGAGAGTTCTGTGGTTTGTATTGTGTCTGAACCAGTTACCAGCTGTGTGATATTTGATCAGTCTGTTAACATCTTGGATCCTCAATTTTCTCAGCTAATAAATGGGGATAATGGTATCATTCCTATCAGGTTCTATGAGGATTAAAATGATACATTATGACATAATATATCTTAAGCATTTAGCATGCTACCTAATATATAATAATTGTTAAATGCTGGTTTCTTCACTTTAAAAATGATATATTTTAATAATTAAAAATTCCAATGAATGTATCCTAGATTCTTTAAATCACTATCAAGATAAATGTGAAATTGTCCAGAGATTAATATAAAGCATATAACACGTTCATACTATAAAGGAGTATGATTTGATTAGGGCAAAATACACTTGCTTAAAAATTCACTTCTATTACTTATAGCTATTTAGACCCAAAGCTTATGCTGGGTGGGCTATGAAGAGTGGGTCACCAATTTTATGGTCTGTGAATGTATTTAGGGTAGGATTGGCTAGAAAATTTGAGTACATAAATGCAAAGAACATGAGTATGAAATAAAATAATCACTATTTATTATTGTTTTGCACATTTTCCTGCTTTTATAAATGAACGTATCTATATTTAAATGAAGGGCCACTGAAGGTAGGGACCATCCCTTTTTATGTATGGTGTCAAGTGAGGAATCCATACCAATTATCATTGAGTAACCCTACTAGACTGGCCATTTTATTTTAAACCACCTTTTTCTATGATCATCTGCAAGAGTTACTGACTTTTATAATCCTTTCAACCATCCTGCTGGATATATGGGCAATGGATTACTCTCCACTCAGTTTGCCTAAAATAAGTTTAAGTGATTGGGTTAAATCCATTTTTTACCTATATATTCCTTAGAGGACTGACCCCAATTTAAGAACACCCAATAGATGACATTTTAAATTTACAAATAAATCAATGTATTCTAAAAAAGAAATATGCCATTGTAAATGTGCATATGGTGTTTAGAATGAATACTTTTAGTAATACAGTTACAGCATCAAACAAATAAGAAATGCTGGTGTTATTAAGCTGCACCAACTTAACAGTCATTGATGCACATGCTTTATGCCACTAACTCCTAATCTTCACACTTGTATTTTTAAATCACTATAATTGGCATATATACATTTTTATTCCCTATAATCTAGACTTTCATAGGAATTTTGTTTTTCTGATTGGGGGCTTTGAACATTCGTAAGTTTAGGCTACTGAAGAGGAAGTCTGTCCCTACCGCTGTAGTTTCTCTGCCTGATGCTATGCCAGTTTTGGGGTGGTTGTGTGCCTCCATATAAAGTACAGTAGCTTGATCAGATAAAATTTGTGTGATAAACATAAGTACGATTTTTATTAAAGAAAAATAGGAGAAATTAAAATAAAGAGTGTAGTATCAATGGGCCTCAAGAACTCCTTGCTTCACTATACCTACTTACTTGAAGCTATCATGGAGTTTTCCACAGGTCTCATACCAAGAGGCATAGGAAGTAAAATCCTTAAAACTGGAAACCAGGATAAGGCAACTATTGACCAATACTGTGATGTCTTTCTTTATGCCTTTTAAATGTAACAATAGAAAGTTTAAAATTTCATATGTGGTTCGCATGTGTGACCTGCCTTATATTTCCATTGAACTATGTAGCTCTAGATTCAGACCAACTTAGATGCAAAATCTGCTTCTAGCCATTTACTAGTGAATTTAAGCAAAACCACTTAACAGTTCTGAGCCTCAGTTTCCCCTATATGCCAAAAATTGGATGGAAAACTCATATCATATAAGACATTGTGAGAATTGATGGAGATAATATAAAATATTACCTGGAACAAAGTCAGCATTCAATAAATATTAGTTCATTCCCATATCCATCCCCTTCATATATACTTACATACATGAATATAAATATATGCATATATGTATATGTATATATGTGTGCATGTGTGTGCATGTTGTTATTGATCTTCAGGGACAACCAGACAACCAGAATGTTCTTTTACAAACCCCTTTCCTTTCATAGCTCTCCTTTCAAACACAGCTGTCATTCAATAGTTGTATAATCTTGGGTAATTTATATATAAATATCATTAAAGGGTAAGTAATACCGACTTCCCAGGGTTGTTGTGTGAATTAGAAATGATCATTATAAAAGACCCAGCACATTGCCTGATGCAATATTGTTACTTTATAAATTGTATATACCGCCATTATTTTTATTATCATCATAATTATCATTATCATCACTAAACAAAGCAGCTGGAAACCTCTTTGACTGTACATATAGCCTATTATTCTTTTTTGCTGCCTTACATACTAGGAAGCCAGTTTATTTCACCACAATCTTAATTTGGCTATATTTAAAATGAATAATAAAAAGTTTAAGAAGTAAAAAAAATGGGTGTGTGGACTGAGTAACAACTACATTGTAGGGTGTTTAAGCCCAGGTTGGTTCTTTGGAGTCAGTATATTTTTTCTCCATCAATCATTTGGTAGCAAAACTAATGTTCAGTCCTTCTAGTTGATGTGATTTTACTTTGAATGATACTTCTTTTACATTTCTCTCTTCTCTCTTACTTATATTGCCTTTGCCATACTCTGTTATTTCCCCTTTCCTAACCTGTCACCTTTTCCCCTCTCTTTCAAGTTTTTTTTTTCCTCAGCTCAAAGAACAAACACATTTGCCTCTGGCCCTCCAGGTAGTCAATTAAGATATGTTCTAAGGCTGTGTGTGCGTGCATAAGTGTGTGTGTGTGTGCGCGTGTGTGTTTGTTTTGTTTCGTTTTCCCGTTATGGCTTGCTATTATTTTTCCTGGCTCTGACTTGGCAACTGTATCTATTTGAAAGAAATTGTGGTATAATTTGCTTTTCTAATTTTCAGAGAGCTCTTCTGGTTACATTTACATGGGGGTCGATTTTCAAATGCCTCTTGCCAGAAAGCTGGGACTGCACACAGAGCGCTGTGCTAGACAAGGAAATACTTCATTAGACTTGTATTCCACGAAGACACTTTCTCTTCTTAACGCCTATGATTTTAATTAAAACCTGGAAAGTAAAGAATCCTCTGGTTTGTATTAATGCTTTCATTTCCATTAGGACGATGGAGTTTATAAACACTATCCAGGTTTATAAATTAGTACTCATGCGAGTGATAAGTGTACAATGCCACACAGAAAGCAAAACTCTGCCAGCCCCATCTGTTCCTCTCCCACTTTTATCTTCCATTGTTGTCTTATTCTTCAGAGACCCTGGAGGAGGGGTTCTTGATTTCTTTTACGCATATACTCTGTTACTCGTATCCTTTAACTGTGTCTCATTGGACCTGAATATACTAAAAGCAGATTTTATTCTGGGCTGAGAGAAGGGGAACATTAGCAGTTCAATTGGATTTGAATCTAAAATAAAAAGAAATAAAAATTCAACCATTTAATTCACAAAGACAGGATTTCTGTTTCTATAAATCTAGATTTCTTGAAACACTTGAGTTTTATAATAAAAATAATTATTTAAAATTAAAAATTAACACAATCACACATACACATTTACCTTTCCCAAGCATCAAGGTCACCAGGCACATGTCCTAGCTTCCACACAGTGTTTGATCAATGTATTATCATTCTCGTTTGCATATATCAATAAATTTAACCAGATAAACAAATACAGAATATACTTAAGATTATGACAAAAAATACATAGAATTAGTATCATAAGGTATGTCTATGCATGAAAAAGCAAATGATCAATATTTTAAATTTCAGTGAAAACTATCAATTATAGAATATGATTTAAAGGTCAAAATGAACCAGGAACTGGACCAAAGTCAGTTCTATAGACATAATTGTCTCTCCAATCCTTTTAGAAATTAGGGCAGTATATATTATAAATAAATGCAAAGAAGCAAATGTTCAATGGGGAGGAATAATCCCCTAAAATTACCTCTATTGTTGAGAGACTTGGGTGGTTTCCATAAGAGCACTTTGGGAGTATGGCCTCTCCTAGAGCTTGGAGGAGTTGATTTAAAGGTGTAGATCCTTTCTACAGTGACTTTCTGAGTGTTAAGCCTCAGGGAGTGTGGCAGTTTGAGACTATTTATGAATCCCAAAAAGAGAAAGATTATGCTTGTAAACTAATCTATTCTTCTGAGGGTGTGATACCCTTTGATTGCATTAAATTCCCTTGGGATGCCTTTGATTGGATTACCTGTTAAGATTGAATTAGGGTTTTTTTTTCTTTGACATCAATAAGGCATGACTTAGGTTGAGTGATGCCCCCTTGGTGGGTCTGATATAAATGGACACTCACACAGGCAAACAGACACAAGAAAACGCACAGAGGAGAGAACTTTGTCATTTTTGATCCTGCCATGTGACAGAAAGGAGGCGATTCAAACAGCTAAGGCACTAGGGTGAGTTGGACCATTTTCCTGATAGCTTACAATTGACCTTGGAAAGAGAGTCGAGACTGATATAGGAAGCCCTGAGAGACAAGCCCTATGCCAGGTTGCATGTGGGGTCGGGAAGAAGCTGTGACCACAGAGCCTCAGGAGGAAGAGGAAGTCCAAAGAGGAAGGCAGAGATCAACTGCCATCTTGCTTCAACACATGGCAGCTAACTTTGGTAAGAAAGTACCTCTTATGCTATCTTTTTTTTTTTAAAAAAAAAAAAACAATTTATTGAAGTATATCATTCATACATGAGCATACATAAACAATATTCAGTAAACATTGTGAACTTACAAAACAAATATGCATTACATCATACAGGACTCCCACACATCACTCCACCACAAATACTTTGCATTGTTGTGAAACATTTGTTAACAAATTATGAAAGAGCATCGTCAAAGTATTACTACTAATTACAGTCCATATTGTACTCCCATATACTTTTTTTTAAAGGATTTATTTATTTACTTTTATCCATTTTTAGCCACCTCCCCCCCCGTTTTTGCTGTCTCTCTGTCCATTTGCTGGGAAATTCTCTGTGTCTGTTTCCTGCCCTCTCTTCTCATCCTTCTCCTCCTGTCTTCACTGAGATTTGATCCTTGGAACCTTCGATGTGGGAGAGAAGCGTCCTACCACCTGCACCACCTTAGTTCCTGGTTTTTTGGTGCGTCTCGTCTTGGCTCTCCCTGTTACATCAACATCTTGCTGTGTTACTCACGGAGCCTGGAGGGCTCATCCGCTCATGGGGCCTGATGGTGCACCAACACAAAGGACCTGGTGGCCTAAACACCTTCTATATTTTTCTTTTTTTTACTTAACTGGGAGGTCCTGGGGATCAAACCCAGGTGCCTCCATATGGGAGATGGACGCCCAACCATTTGAGCCACATCCATCCGCCTGGTATATCTCTTAAGGTTGACCAAAGATACCTAGAGTTACAGTCATTTCCCACACAGGATAGTCATATAATAAATCAGGCTTAGTTTATCACCAGCATTCTCAAAACCAGGCCTAGGGAGAAAAACTAGGTCTGGGGATACATGCATGGTTTCTAATATAGTGAATATTTAGCCTGCCCTGATTATCACAAAATCAGGACAGCAAGAATATTCTCTTTTTTATGGTATCTTGAGTTGGACTTTCCAAAGCCTTGGGACTGTAAGCTTTTGCTCCAAATAAATATCCTCTGTAAAGCCAACAGATTTTTGGTAGTTTACATCAGCACCCATTTGGCAGACTGATACGGGGGGCTATGCAACCTTTAGTTGAGAGAATTTTTCAACTGCTGTCTGCATTTATACCCTTATGAAAATAACTAGTGACATAAGGATGGGACTGTTTTACAGGTGTCAGGATACCCAAGTGCCTGCATAGATGGCCTTTGCCACACATGGAGGCAAGATTCTCTCCTCAGAATAGGAATTTAGGTGTCCAGCTCCTTTCTCACAGGAAGTTAAGGTCCAGGCTCATTTTGGGCTGTGTCTCAGAGTCAAGGGAGTATCTTTTGTAGGAGGGCCATTGGCACTTCTCTGCATATGCCTGGCACAAACAGACAGATTGGAACACTGCTAATGGGCATGTCTGTGGTGAAATGTGCCAGAACATGTTTCCTCATAACAAAATACACTTAGCCCAACAAACATATTTGTGGCAATGTGATTTGAAATCTCTACAAATTACCATAATTAAAAATTACCAAATTATAATAGCATATATCTTTAAATAAGAAATGTTATTAGGATCTCTTATTTATCAAAGAATAAACATCTTAGAGGTACATAAAGAGCTTTTTGATCATCACTTAACACTACGGTATGTTTTCCATGCGGTTTTCTCCCACAAATTTCTCAGTCTTTCTTGAATGTGAGCATCTCAGAAAAGCAGTAATGTTAATACCTTTCATCTTGGTATTCTATACCACTTTCCTACTTATAAGGAGCTTTCTTTCACATGTACTATCTCTTTGTCAGCAATCTTATTTGACTAGTGAGCAAATAAGTATATGTGTGAGTATATGTGTTTATATGTGAATACATGTGACAGGTGAATTTGGTCACTGGGTCTAACATCAAGTTCATTTAAAGTTCCTAAGAAATGTTAAGTGGTTTGTATTTCTCATTACTCTATTGACTTCTTTGAAAAGAATGCCTTTGTATTACCTTATTTTCAGTTTTTGGAGCACATTGACCCAGGGATCATTTACCTACAGTACTCTTACCTAACCACTTATTACCAAGTTTGTGAGTTGTAGTTTTCCCCACAGTAGTAGAAAATTTATCCCCAATGGATCCAAAAGCCATTTTATTCACATGATAACGTGACTATTCGTACTATAATTATTTGTGTCTCTAAGGAGCTCACAGTCACAAGGATCTCTCTTCTCTGCCTGGGTTTTGAACAATATAAGAAGTAAACAAAGGGAAAGGGAGGCCAGAATTTCATCACATTACTGATAATGACTAAGTTAGAGGCTAGGGCCGTGGGTCAGTTAACCATGTGGATTTGCTAATACTGTGTCACTGATTCAGTAGACGTACGTCCTTCCAGGCATGGCAACATTAAACTGGGATGGCCTATACAGAGTTAGGTCCCTGCATGTTAAATAGCAAGGAGAAGCAGAGGATGCTGTGCTCTCCATGAACAGGTTCCTTCCCAAGAAGAGGAACCAACTGTGTTTTTCTTCCAAAATTTAGCCATCAGGTAAGCCATACCACTTTCCCTAGAGCAATAAGGAAAGGAACAGATTGGGATCAGGAGTGTGCTTAGGGAAAATCTTTCCCTCTGGGAAGGAGGAGTTAAAAAAAGACATTCCCCCTTTTATTTGAACCTATAATTAGCACTATAACCTTTAAATATATGTCTCAGAGACTTAAATCTTTGGTCTGTTCATATGCCAGTTGAGCCCTCAATCTCAGCAGAATTGCAGCCAACACCTACTCTCCAGTTCATTGGACTTGCCCAGGACAACTAACAAAAGTATGATGATGGACAAAACCCACTTACAACTGCAAGCAAGACAGTTCCATCCATCTGCACCATGGGATCTAAGTCCCGTCTCAATTGGAAGCAGAGTGGGCATCACCATCCCGAAATCCTCAAGACTGAGGAATGAACAAACATAAGAAGAGGGGAATACAACTATGGACCAAAGTAGACTTATTATTATTCTAGTAAGGGAGGAACTTATAACATTGATATAAAGACAGTGGTCACCAGAATTTTGAGGGGAGGGAGAGGGAAGAATAGGTGGAACATGGGACATTCTGGGGACACTGAAATTGCTCTGCATGATATTGAAGTGATGGATACAGGCCATTATACAATTCATCAAAACATATAAGATTGCACGGTACAAAGTGTAAACCATAATGTAAACTATAGACCATGGTTAGTAGTAATGCTTCATTATGGGTTCATCAATTGTAACAAATGTACCATACTAATGAAAGATGTTGTTAATGGGGCAAAGTATGTGTGTGTGGGGGAGGGATATGGGAATCCCATATATTTTTGATGTAACTTTTATGTAATATAAAATTTCTTTAAAAATAAAAAAGAAAAGACATTCCTTTCTAAATACACACACATACACACACACAACTGAGTGTACAATCACAAAATCACCTACAAGGTTTGGGCCAGGGGAATATGGCATGGTCCCATTTAAAACAAATCTTGGTAAACTTTAAACAAGGTCTGTTTCACAGGGGATATGTAGTATTTGGATTTTCAGAAAATTGAGATTAGAATGGAGATCACCAGAAATTATTTCTGTGTGTGGTGTGTGTGTATGTGTATAATTTTTGACCCATTATTGCACCTCATTTTTATAAATGGACGTGAACTAAATCATTTACAAGCCTACTTGCCAGTGTCACTCAGGTGATACTCAGCCGCTGTCTGTCCCGTTCATTTAACTGACAACATCTCACAACAAGGTCTTTCTGTTGAAGGTCTTCTAGTCTCCGTGAGAGCAACCACTTTTGAAGGCTAGGTGATGAGACGAAGGCAGGGGAATTGCCACCCCCTATCTTCTAGAGCTCAGCAAAAGGATGTTATTGAAATCTCCTTCCAAGTAGTTTAAATAGGAATGTCTGGCAGCAAAATGAAAACAAATGGAGAAGCCAGTGAGACCCACGCAGGGGGCTCAGTTTCCTGCTGCCTATAGCCCCTGTGGGAGAGGCAAGATGGCATTTTCATCCAGAGGAATATATCTATGTCAGGAGAGAGAGCTGTCAGTATTACCAGGGAGGAGGGTGGTGCAGTTCCCTGATAGTTTTCTAAGCTCCCTGGAATTCTCTGACACTGCTGAATCTGTTAGAGGCTGATATCAGTCAGCTTGAGAAGATGGGCTTTTTGACTCCCAATGGATTCCAACTCATCAGTCAGTCTAATCGGTGTATCTTCTTTAGAAGTACCATTGGGAACTTCACAAATGCAACTGTTTCCATCCTTGTTGCTTTCTCTGACCATTTGCATTCAAGGGGAAATCTGCAGATAAAACACAAAACCTGCTGGTTCACTTCAGGAGCTGTCTAGTAGCACTTTCTCTCTTATACTCCTGTAGTTCTCAGTGCCACCCTCTGCTAAACCCCACCATGGTTGTCCTCTTTTTCCTTCCTCTTTTCTGTCCCTTTCTCCCCCCATCCCCACCCCACCCTCATTTCTCAGGAAAAAAAAAAATAGTACCAGAAATTGTCTAGGGAATTTCTTCATGGCATCTGGGAATTTGTGAACAATGCCATGCTTATAACTTTCCTTTTGCACTCGCTCTTTGTGCCTACTGCTTGCAGGGCTCTAAAAATGAGAATAGTTTTGTGGTCTGGACTGCTGTTTCAGCAAGACTGAGACTATACTCCTGAAGGAGATGGAGAAGGAAGACTGGGTTCCATCAAGGGTATAAAGTGGAAAGCAAGAGAAGAAATTTTCTTATGAGAACTTAGTTGGGTGTTTGTGGGAAAATTCATGATAGCCTCTGTTTCACCAAAGGAGCAGAAAATTAGTCTTTTATCAGGTCAAGGCTCGGCAATCAGGGTAAAAAGAGTATTTTGATCATCCACATTTCCCTACATTGAACACCACGCATGCGGATTCCAGGATTTTTGTAAAGATAACTGAATGCTTAGGAAGGATATTAATAAAAGCAGAAAAGCTCTTTTTCCTGTAGTTTTGCCTCCCTTGAAGGCTAGTAACTTGCTCACTATTAAATTGATTAGAGAGGTTAAGAAACTAAAACTCTAGTTTTACAGATTATGAATATGTCATAATGCCCTGACTTACATGTCAAAATCTCACTGTTCCCAGTTCCCAAATGATAGAGGTAGAGGTAGAGGTAGAGGTAGAGAAGAGTGTGGGACAAAGGCTAAAGATACAGTGTGACTTTCCCATGGCACCTTGGAAGAGTTAAAAATGTTTCTTACCAAAAGCACCTGAAAATGGTGGAAAAGGCACCAAGAAAAAAAAAAGCAAGAGTAATTTCAAGCTGTTCTTGGGTATTCTCTTTGTGTTTTTTGTTTTTCCCACCCTGCAAATAAAATGCTATTTTTAAAGTCCTTCCACTTATACTATCTGATTAAATATTCACAACAACCTTGTGAAATAAGTACAATTTTATTTTTTACTTAATCTCTCTGTACCTTTGATTCCACATTTGTAAAATGAGGATAATGATACTGATTTCATAGATTTGTTATGAAAAATGGAATGAGATCATATAAATGACTTAGTACCTGTGTCAGTGCAGGTCATCGGAGAAACCGATGCCAAGATGGGATGAGATGTGCAAGAGATCTATTAGAGGAAACACACACGAAGGACAGAGGACAAGGGAGCAAAGAAGGTAAAAGGAGGCATCATATTGCAATGCAGGTCTGACACCTGTGAACAGCGAGAGTAACGGATGGAGAATTGGGTTGGAAGAGTTTCAGATTGCAGTGCAATTCTGAGAAAGACTCAGTCCAAGCAAAATGTGCCTGTTAGATGAAGAAGTCCTGCATTGGGCAAAAATAGCCTGACCCTAGTATGCCTACTGAGCCATTGTCTGCAAACAGCTGGGGGTGAAGCATGACCTCAGTGCATGCACTGGATCCACGGATGTGGCCACTGGAGGCTACTACCAGTCAATACTACTCCTTAAGACAGATTGCCTCCTTACGGTAGATTGTCATGCACCTCCATGACCCCACAGCATAAGTGCAGTGTGTACTCGAAATACATTAGCTATTATTATTATTATTTCCATGTTATAGGTAAAGAAGCTGCATCCCAATGACATCAGATTAGCTAGGATCACTTGTAACAGTCAAGCCTCAAACCCACATTTCTGCCTCGGGATCTTATGCTCTGTCAAGCTCACCACACAGCTGCTCTTTAACAGCATGTACTAATGCATTTCCCCTTTGTGATAAATTAGGTATTAATTCCATTGGGAACAACAAAACCCTACCCTTAGTTCTTTGGGTTGTGTAGCCTTGCTGCCTTTGAGAAAATCCTGGTGTATTTCTGTGGCTTCTTGGGCACACTACCTTGCCCTTGGCTTCTAGAGAGCCCAGTTCCTGGGATTTGAGCCAAGGCAAACTCGAAGGCTGCACCTCTCCTCCCAGGAAGGCCACACCACACTTGGCTTCAGCGTTCAGTAGGATGGCTTGCAAAGCTACTTTCTGCATGCGTGGAGAGGGTTGTAGGTCTTTTCTGATGCCATGATACATTGAAATATCATTGCATATAATTTTCACTTAAATCTCCTGATGGTATGCTGAATTCTTTTAAGCACCAAATAAAGTCACCTTCTATGTTTTATAATGTTTTTTTCCAGTAAACAGATTTTAATTTTCCTTTTTTTCACTTAAAAAATATATTTTAATATATGTCTGCTAACAAATACTTTTCTATGTCAGAAAAGTTCACTCTATGAAATATTTTTCATTTTTGAGAGATAAGAATATAACACAGTCACTCTCCAGTTAATCTACGTGCTTAGATTACAGAATGCTAGCTTCTAATTATCCTAGGAGACACCCAGCTGCATTCCTGGTTCTTGAGCCAAAAGTACAAAAAACATGTGTGTTGTCATGTTTAACTAACTGCAATACCTTACTTTTAAAAATTGAATTGAATATCCCTGATTTGGGGTATGAGAAGTTCCCATGTGTACATGCACACACATAAACATACAGACACACAGCACACACATAAAGATACACACACACAACAGGACATACACATACATCGTTATTTTTGACTTTGAGGTATAAATGGGTGTAAGCTTGAGGAGATATCTAGGGCAAAGATAATGAGGCCTTCTGATGGGAGATTGCAGTGCCCCCCTGTGTTGGAATGGAACTCTCCAAGATTAAGTAAGTAAAAACTGAAGGGCATACTCTCTTACCCTTATTCTCATGGATAGTCTATTATAAAAGCTTCAGTCCTACTACTATAGTATTCTCAATGACCCCATAGCAGTTTAGAAACTTTTGAAAACAAGCTCTCTCCAAGGTGACTGGCTAACAGGTAAGGCATTTTCCATTGAGCCTATTAAATCTACCACTGGTGTAGGCTTTCTGAAAGAGATAAATCGCCTTGTTTATTTATTCGCTGCCTGTTCAAAAAAGGATTTGAAGTGGCCGGAGAAAGAGGTCACACCATTGCCCTCACAAGATGTGTCCAGCCAACAAACCACTAAAAATATGGAGCGGGTGGTATTGTATGACCCCAGAAGGAGGCCCCAAAGAGCAAATAAGGGTGTCTGGAAATACCTGACAGTAAGATGTGTACTTCAGAAGGTTTCTCTTCAGGCTTATTCACGAAAGACTTTAGAACTGAGATTTTAAGTAATACTAGTCATTTTTGGACATTCTTGTCCAAATAAATATAAGCAACTTTGGTAGAGCTCTATAAATGGGCAACCTCCAAAGAACATTGGAAAAATAGCCACAGCTGGCCCAACAACCATGGTTGCTTTTGGCAGTGGGGTTCCCTTATGGGATTTGAAGATGAGGAAGACCTTAACAGTGACACTGGACTTGGGATTCGATGTCAAAGCTGCTCTGTCGATGGCTTCTTACCTGCTCTGGCTGTGGTGCATCTTTACTCAATGTGTGTGCAGACAATCAGTGCCATCTCTCCAACTTGGGCTTTCCTATATTATGTTAACAGTATAGACTGAGGGATTTCTTTCTTTAACCCCTTGCTTTTTCCCTGGCACATTTTTTAACTACCTCTTGTACAACAAAGCAACATTTTTTTTCATTTGAACTGTGGACAGAAAAATTCCAATGGTGACAAATCTGTATCACAATACAATGAATATATGTCTGTATTCTCCTCACACGGCTGACTTTAGAGAGCAAATAGGGTAGTTCCTTGGAATTTGTTGTAATAGGATTTGACATATATAGTTATTTATGTGACTTGTGATTACTAAAGGATTTTTTTCATTACTCTGAATTCTAATCCTCAAATTCTTACCTCTACCATGCCCCTATATTTACCTCTACCATGCCCCTATATTTCATCAATTCTAAAAGTCATCAGCATTTTACTTACTTCTTTTCACTGAGGACTTTGGAAGAGAACTGAATACAAAATGGCTCACTGGCAGACCATATGATGGAGTTTGAATTCCCATGATTACCTGAAAAGTTTTTAGAGGCATTTTTAAATCTTGTCTTTTAGCTCCTTACAAAAATATCACACGCTTATTCAGTCATTTGAGATTTTCAACATGTTCTAGTTGGCTAAATCTGCTCAAGTAGATACCATAAAATGTGCTGGCTTTTACAATAGGAATTTATTAACTTACCAGTTTACAGTTTTGAGGCTGAGAAAAATAGCCTACTCAAGGCATTATCGGGCAATGCTTTCTTCTCAAAGACCAGCTGCTGCTGGTCCTGGACTCCTCTGTCACGTGGCAAGGCACTTGGTGGCTTCTGCTGGTCTCTCCCTTTTCAAGGTTTTGTTGCTTTAAGCTTCTTGCTTTGGTGGCTTTCTCCTTTTTTTCTGAATTTCTCTTATAAAGGACTCCAGTAAGGGTTAAGACGCTGAATGATGTGGATCTATCTTAACTTAAAGTCCTACTCACCAAAAGATCCTACTAAGAAAGGCTTCACACCCACAGGAATAGATCAATTTTAAAAGCATACTTTCCTGGGGTACAGAACAGCTTCAAACCATCATACAATACATATAACAAAACAATACACATGACATTTGCAAAGGTAGATTGTACAAAGGGTAGATATTATACTTCCCATTTTACAGGAGAGGAAATCAAAGCTCAGAGAGGTTAATTCATTCTTTCGTGGTCACCAGATGGAGCTAGTTCTTAATTCTAAAATCTATCTTATTTTCTGTTCACTAAAACACCTGCATATTTTGTCCTTGTGTTAGCTATTACATCTCCACAGTTCTACCTTTGCTCCAGTGTAATCATTCCATGAAGCAGTAGTCAGAAAGATATGTTTTTTAAGTACACTGTGGAAAGCAATATGGCTATTCCTCAAAAAGTTAAATATAGGATCACAATTTGACCTGGAAATCTCCATTTATACCCAAAAGGAGAGAAAACAGGAACAAACAGATACTTGTACACCAATGTTTATGGTAGCCTTATTCACGAGAGCCAACACCTGGAATCAGCCCAAGTATCCATTAACAAGTGAATGGATAAACAAAATATGGTATATACGCACAATGGAATATTATTGTTATAAGAAAAAATGAACTAGAGACATGTTGCAACATGGAAGAACCTTGAAAACATTATTCTCTGTGAAATAAGCAAGACACATAAGTACAAAAATTGTATATCACTTAGAGATGACTAGAAATAGCAAATTTGCAGAGATACAAAGCAGATAAGAGGTTATTGGAGAAGGAGGATGGGGGAGTGTTGGAGAGAGAGGTGGAGGAGAGAGAAGAAAGTGAAGGAAGGGAGAGAGGAAAGGACACAGGGAAGAAGGGAGAGAGGGACAGAGGGAGGGAAAACAAGATAAGGTCATTCTCCTAATCAAAAACCTTGCAAAGGTTTTTCCTCTTTGCCTGCAGAATAAAATCTGAAATCTTCACCATGACCTCACTTTGACTATCAACGCAACCTCATCTAGTACCCCTTCCTCCACTCTTATACACTCACACTATGGGATCTCACACCAATCTTTCTATTCCTTGAACAAACTAAGTTTATTCTCACCTTTACAGACTTTTGTTCTTGCTGTTGCCTTTGCCTGAAACTGTCTGCTATGGGCTTTTTGCAATACTTGCTCTTTCTTGCCATTCAGGTCTCAGTTCAAATGTCATACATTTTTAGAGGTGCATTTGTCTAATCAAATTTCTTTATGGTATCCATAATCAGTAACAATCTTATTCACTTGCTTGATTGTCTATTGTATGCCTCTGTGACACACACACCCTAAATATAAGCCCTATAAGAGGCAAGACTCTCTCTTTTGTTCTTTGCTAAGTCCCCAAAACCTAGGCTACTGCCTAAGCTTCTGATTCATAGTAGATGCTTGTTTTTGAGAGTGGACTTCAAAACTCAAAGTGATTTCTACACATCCTTGTAACACCTACAGACTTTGGTGAGAAGTTAAATCTTAATTTATAAAATAAAGCTTTCATGAAGTAATGTTAAATGAGTAAAAGAAGTGTACAAAATTATACACAGTATTGCTAGAAATATATGCAAAACTATAATGAAATAGACCAAATACTAATAGTTACACTCTTCTACTTTTATAGTATTCCACATTTTCTAATTTTCTACAGTGGACATATTTTACTTTCATAAAGGGGATAAAACCACTCTTAAATCAAAATGAAATTTACAGGAAAGAAGCTATTTCTCAGTGCAGAAATGATTGTTTTTTAAATTTACCCAGCATTCCCATGTGAGCTAATGCTAATATTGTACTTTTCTTTAGGTCATATGGCCCCAGTTCTACCACTGTGCCTCATGGAATGATTTTGAGTTCCTCTCTTCAAAAAGTATTATTTCAGTTCATATATATCTTGCATTACTCAGAATTATATACAATTCTCTAGGAATGTAGTAATTGATGTAAAGTGAAATTAGCTTCTTCTACTTTCTAGATAATTTCTAGATGCTTCTTGTTGCCCAAGTTCACATCAGATTATTTGGCAACTCACTCCATGGAATAAGAAACCTTGGTCATCTCTCCCATAGGCACAATTATTATTCCTGTACTGTCTCATCTACTAGTATATGTAATTTGTTTTTATTTGCAAACACGATCTAGTAACATGTTTAAATTTGTATAACTGATTTAGATTTTCCCATCTTTCTAGCATATTGAGTTATTTTTAACTCTGATTCTTTCAACCAGCTAATTTCAGCTCCCATAGTCATGTTATTTACAAATGTGATCTTCACTTAATTTAATTGTTTAAAAACTTTTCAGTAGGGTAGAATCAAGGACAGAGTCCGATGTCATGCTTCTAGATACTTTTTCTTAGTTAATACTAATCCTTTCATCAGATGTAGCCTACGGTTGTCATTGATCAATTAGTTACAAATCCAGCCAGTATTACAATCCAGTCCTCCACATACTTTGATTTTTAACAATAAGGTAACAAAGAAGATGCTTGGGAGCATTTTGCTAAAATCCAGAGAAATCATATTTGTTCTATTTCTCATGTATATAAAATCTTAATAATTGTGTGAGAAAGAAAATAGGTTGTTAAGACTATGAATTGGCTGTTCATAGTGAATCTATGGTATCTCTGGATGAGCATTGCATTGTTTTCTAAGAATTAACATCAACATTATTTATTTCACATAATTCACAATTTCTCTTCTGAAAATCAAAATACTTGCCTATCACTGATCTTCATCATCTTTGTATTTTTCCGTTATGCTTTAAAAACACTCTCAGTAATTAATTTACTTCAACTGCAAGAATTATCAGTACCCCAAGGTTGTAATTTGTCTCAGCAGGAAGACTCAACATCATTTAAAGCAATTGGAAATTTTCTTCTACTTTCTTCACCCATCTTGAGCTGCATTTCCCTCTGACTGATGTTTATTCTACTCTCTCATTCTCAAGATCATTATTCTCCTTAAGAGAGAAGCCATTAAAAATCAAATTTAAATCGTTCTGTTTTCTTTCTCTCATTTTTCAGCATTATAATCTCTATCCTCAGTTAGGAGGAATCTCCTTTCCTTATCCTACTTCTCCTAACACAGACCTTAACATTTTTGTTTGTTTTGTTTTGGCCAGGACATCTTTCTCTCTTCCTGCCTTTGCCCCTTGTTTAAATCAGTGGTTTAGCACATTTGTTTATTGCCACACTTGAGTTTATCATTAACCAAATCAATACATTTATTGAGGATTTGGTTCTAACCAAAGTATTTTTCAAAATGCTAAGTGAAATTCAAAGATTAATAAGACATGCCTCTCTGACTTTCAAGGAACTTACAAGATTTTCAAAGTGATATAAATTGAGTCTTGTTTTACAGGCTGGATGGTTTTACTGAAGAGGCCATTTATTGTTCTTCACCAATGATTCGGCACCAGAGATGATGCTCATTTTAAATGTTCACAATCTCTGAGCATGTTATAAAGTGTATTTGTATGCATCATATTTGATTCCCTTTGCCATGAAGTCACAAGTGGACACTCTATTTATAGTTAAACCACACAAATTTATTTGCCTGCTGGTTATATATCTTAGTGATAATTTTGGGCAAATTTACAAATATTTCCTGTTCTTGGTCTTTTAATATATTCATTGTTTTGGAAATAGTTGAAGAGGGATGAGAACTAAGAGTAACTCCAAGCTTTACATTTAAAACTTGCATTATCCCTTTGAACTTCCCCTTACAATTCTCACTCTGAACCCACTTAAGTGTCACACATTCTACTGACAATTTACACTAAAGCCCATTCAAGTAAACAGCAAAGCGAAGCTCATACCTAACACAGTGTCCTGTGAATGAGAGTTGACTATTGATAGGTGCTGGCATGTCCTGTTTTCATCACTGGTTTATAAAACATAATCTTCTAAAAGTAACCAGGCAATATATTTGGGGGCAATATTTTTTCTTGGTCTTTTAGCTACATGAGCGGCCCCGAACAACAGTTTCATTCTCAAAGAATAACAAATGTGGACATTTTCCAAGGATGTTGCAGACTGCCTTTAAATAATTAGGTTATATCAGTGGAGAAATGGTGACAGTTTTTTTCTTTTATCCTTTTCCTTCAATTTTCCATTGGGAAGAGTTTTATGTTCTTTAAAAGCTATTTTGAATAACTTAACCTAATTTATGGACTCCCCTAATGTTTCTTTCTTCCATTCTTTGTCCCTCTTTTAAAGAACTGCTTGCCTTTCCTATTTATTTTTAGGGTGATTTTTTTAAAGACTCGTGCAATACATTTTGAGGTGAAACTTAGTGGATTTTTTTTTGATAAATTAGAGCTTTTATTCAACTATTTTATTCAGAATGATCTGTTGAATATTTGCTAAAAACTAATTCTTTAAGTTATGACATCTGGTAACTTCAAATGGTAGTACCTTATTGTTTACTTAGCTTTTGTACTTATATTTTTCAGAGGAAAAAATACTACAGTAAATTGTAAATAGCCAATACAAAACTGTATTGCATGCAGACTTGTGACTGTTAGCATCATCATCTTGGAAGAACAGATAAATAAAGTTTATTTACTATATGAAAAAAATATAAATAAATAAAAGTAACCAGGCATATGAACAATCTTCAATAAGTAGAATGAAATGCACACTTTTCTCTCTCTCCTGCCCTAAAGAAAACTTATGAAAATCAAGTAAGTGTAGCACTATTATAAGGATAACTTTGATTGAAGCCATTGAAACTTCTGAAATTACTTTTATTAACAAATTAATTTCACCTTGACAGTAATCATTCAATGTTTTGATAAGCTCACCCAAGCCCATTCAAGTGGAAATCCTGGATACTTTAGACATTGGTTCCAGAGTAGGAAGCAGAAGTATTTTTGTCTCTGCCAGAATTCCACAGGATCAATAAAATGCCCAGCAAATTAAAATGGAAGAATCAAGAAGTATCAAGAGCCAGTGGTTAGTAAATGAGGAATTTTTGCAAAAAGTGCAAGGGTTTTAGGGAAAAATAGTGACAACTTATACAAAGAAATCCAAATTTTTAGTTAGTTTGCCCTGTTATCAACTCTTAGTTTTGAAATTTTAGTTACCATGTCTATATGATAATCAGAAAACGAATCCAGCCAGCTTTGGTTTGATAAAGCATAGATCTGGAACTCCAGAATCCTAGAAATCTAATTTCGAGGTTGAAGGAACCTAAGAAATTCTTTCCTCCCCAGTAAACCTTCCCCCATGTTTTTGCTCTCAGGCATGCATCTGCAAGTTTTCAGAACATGATGCCAAACATAAGTAAACTTAAAATATCCCATTTCAACAGTTATTATTCAAAATTACAACACCCAGAAAACATAACTGTAAACATTGGTAAATGAAATTGATTGAAGCTATTTGGAGTATATTATTCTCATATTCTCCTGGTGACTCTGAATGGAAACTTCTCAAGCAGTTGGCAGTGTCTGAGACATTCAGGGGCTCAATGGTTGAGAGCACCTAGTTGCCACACTGCTAATGACCCATGGTGCATTATGCCAGGTGCCAAATAAAGTGACCAAAACAATTAATAGTAAGAGGAATAAATCTTATGGACACTAAGACAATTTGAACATGCCCTCTTGTTTCTAAGGCATCTGAGATTTTCTTATCTTCTGAATTTTCTTGCGAGATAGAGTTGAATTTCCCAGCTTCCAGTATATGATATCACCAAGTATATATGGGTAATGGCATAGAAGAAATTATGATAGGCAGTTTGACTGGCTGAGTTCCCAGGGAAATCTACTACAGGCAACATGGCATTACATGGTCATGAGACATTTTAGAAAAATAACCATTGAGAGGAAGGCAACATGTTTCTCAAACTTTAGGCAAGCCCAGATGCTTCCTTGGAAAAGATTCTAAAACTCAAACAACTGAAAATGCTTCCTTTTTCAGGCTATCATCTTCTTGATGTTTAAAAATATAAATACACATTAAAGGCTTACTAAAAATGCAGCTGGCTGGTATAAATGAGATGATTGATGATGGGCAGTATGCTATGTGGAATATTTTCATCCATTAGGAATGACCCATTTTGTACTTTCCAGGGCTCTGTTACTTTCTTCCACTTAAAAAAATATTTTATTACTCCACTACATGTAATTTATTTTCTATGTACACATATACAGTATATGCAAAGGTTAAATTTTATTTATTCACCTCATTCTGTAGTCACCACACACTTATACCAGTCTTAAAGAACTTATTGTAATAAACAATTAAGTAAACATTAAGTAGATAATCCTCATTATTTTCCTCTAAGGTACCGTTACTCCAATTTCTCAGATGACAAAACTGAGGTAGAGAAAATAAGGTATTTATAACTTTAGAATAAGTAAGATTATAGCCAAGGAAAATTTGAGTCTTCTGTCTATATCATAGCCCTGTTCTTCTAGATATGTATTTCCAGTCTAATTTCAAACTCAAATTTAATCCTGTTCATTTCTGAGTTTTTTAAAAATCTAAGGCCATGTTTACAGCTGACCAGTAAATTGATAAATTTTAAGACACATTTCTTTTCAACTCTCTTAATAATCCATTTCCTCACCACTGATTGAGTGGAATATACATTCAATTATTCTGTCTCTGAGATCATTTAGATTACCAGGTCTCACCAAGTCTACAATCCTTATCTAATATGTTTATTCCCAGATTAGTGTCTTTTTTTGCCATCAGAAATCCAGATATCAGAAAGTGATACTGTGAGCATTTTAAACACTGTTCAAACATGAAACTCAACATCAAATCTATTTATTTGTTTATATTTCTCTGCACTCCTTATTGTGTCTTTATCAGCACACATATGCTCCAGCGGCAAGTAATTTTCAAAGCTGAATTGCAATCCATAGGCAGAACGCCACTCCTTAGGGACGCCTGTCAGCTGAGGCTAAAGCCCAGAGAGAACTTGTAGCCCGTTCCCCCTCTCCAGCCATTGTCTGTGCGGTTCCTCTTCATGCAAGGCCTTTCCTCTCACTCTTCACCTCCTCTCATATATTCCCTTAGGTGTGACCTTAAATGGCACTACCTTGAGAGTCTACCTGGCCTTTCATCTAAGTTTTCTTTCACCCCAACCTGGGTCTTTTTACTCATATAGGTAGTTTTTTAATTGTTTAATATTTTTTCTCCCTTACTGAGGGCAGGCACACCTGTCTTGCTTACACTTTTACCTGGCTCATGATAGTCATTTTGTTGCTGAATAGAATAACGAATGATTATTACTGGCACTGTCCTGCAGGTGGCAGTTGAGCCTTAGAGGGCTAAATAACTTGCTGAAAGTCACACAGCCAGCAAATGGCAGAGCCAGGATTTGAACCCAGGGTTGTTCAACTCCAGGGTCTATGATCTCCTTGTTTTAAAGAAACCCTGACAGACAAAAGAGTCTTCTCTAAAACACTGCAGTATCAAGAGAGGCCAAGTAATTCTATATCCACAATAGTCAAAGCATTTGTTAATTGCCCGGTACTTTAAATAGCTGGTTGATGGACTGATTCGGACCATCATCATTCTGCAGAGGCAGACCTGGTCTAATTTCATAGGAGAGTGGAAAGTAATGATTGTTTGTAATCACGTTGAGGCTAGTTTTTCTAAATTGATCCTTTAAAATGCCCTGTTTTGATGATTAAAATGTATTCCGAAAGGGTCCTTTCTTTTTATTCATAAACTACATATGTAGAGATTTTCACTCTTATTTATTAAAAGTCATGAAGAAAGAAACTTTAGGTAGAAGTAGAAAGTAAGAGGAAAAATATAGAATGAATAATGAAAGAAAGAAAAATAACAGGAATAAGAAAAGGAAATAAAAGCTTGAGCTAACAGATTTTCCCTAGTCCCTCTAAACTGCCTAAATGTTCATGACTATTTAAATATGAAAACTTCCAATCTATTTGGAGATTAATTTATAGCTACCTGAGCATGTGTCCTGCTTAAGGAGGAGCATAGATTTTACAGCTGAACAGATCTGGCCTTGAATCTTGCCTGCCACTCATAATCTGTGTGATTACGATGGGTAGGTTACTGAATTTTTCTGTAGTTCAGTTTTCTCACCTGAAAATGGGAATAAAACTGAATATCCAGTACACAAGTTTGTTGTAAGAATCCAATGCAATCGGCTCTCCCAAATTCTTAAAAATGTGTAGACAAAGAGTATTTATTCACTCCTCTAGAGAACAGGTTGTGCCACAGCTACCAAAATGGGCAAAGCATTGTCCATGTCATTTCTTAGTTTTACCTATGCTCCATTTGTTATTTGCAACTTCCCTTGAGAAAATAGGCAACCAAATATATCATAATATTAATTAATTTAGCTACTATATAGTAAATGTTTTATATGTGCTTACATATAAGTGCTTCTTATGCTAAATGCTTTATACTCATCATCTTGCTCAGACTTCAAAACCAAACAGGAAACTCAGGTTCTGAGAAATTAAAGCCTTTCCCTAGGGATTTTGTCTTAGGTAATAGTTTCTTAGACTTTACAAATGAATGAGCAGCAAAAGAAAAAAAATGGATAAATGGGACTTCATTAAAATTAGAAACTTTTGTGTCTCAAAGGACTTTATCATGAAAGTAAAACGATGACCCACACAATAGGAGAAAATATCTAGAAACCACATACGTGATAATGGTTTAATATCCAGAATATATAAAGAAATCCTTTAACTCAACAACAAAAAGACAGACAACCAAATTTTGAAATGGCATGACTTGCATAAACATTTTTCCAGAGAAGATATACAAATGGTCAAAAAGCACATGAAGAGATGTTTAACATCATTAGCCATCAGAGAAATGCAAATTAAAACCACAATGAGATATCATTTCACATTCAATAGAATGGCTATTATTAGGAAAACAAAAAAAGGAAAATTTCAAACATTGGAGAAGATGTGGTGAAATAGGAACACTTGTTCATTGTTGGTGGGAATGTAAAATGGTACAGCTGCTGTGGAAAACAGTTTGACAGTTCTTCAGAAAGTTAAGGATAGAAATACCATATTACCTGGCAACCCTATTTCCGGTTCAATTTTCAATTCTAGAAGAATTGAAAGCAGAGACTCAAACAGATATTTGCACCACAGATGTTCATAGAGACATTATTCACAATTGCCAAAAGATGGAAGCTGTCCAAGTGTCTATTAACAGATGAACTGGTTAAAACAACAACAACAACAACAAAAAAAAAAAACCTAAATAACTGTCTATATACATACAATGGGGGTTATTTAGATGTAAAAAGAAATGAAGTTCTGATATATGTGTCCATGGATGAACCTGGAAGACATCATGTTGAGTGAAATAAGCCAGACACAACAGGGCAAATATTGTATGATCTCACTGATATGAAATAATTAGATTAAGCAAATTCATAGAGTCAGAAATTAGAATACATGTTACCAGGGGCCAAGGTGTGGGTAGGGAATGGGGAGTTAATGCTTAATAAGTTTAGGGTGATTGGAAGAGTTTTGGAAATTCATGGTGGTGATGGTAGCACATTATGAATTCAATTAAGACCACTGAATTGTACATTTGAATGTTGTTAAAAGGAAAAAGTTTACTCTTTTATATAATAATATACATATAATTAATAAGCATAATTTATGTAACATAATATATATGTTACTAGAATGCAATTTTTTTAAAACCATTAAACTGTACAACACACAGTGAATTCTAATTTAAACTATGGATGCTAGTTAGTAGTATAAATATAATAATATTGTTTCATCAATTGTAACAAAGGTACCATACTAATTCAAAGTGTTAATAATAGGGAAAACTAGGTGTTGTATGGAACTCTATTTTCTGCATGATTTTTCTATAAACTTACAACTTCTCTAATTGTAATACAAAAATCTTCCCTAGGTTACACAACCAGTAAGTGCCCATAAATGCCAAATCAGAAATACAAATCTGTCCATTTCCTGATCAAATACTTCTAAATACTCCCCTTTGCTTACATGGAAATGTTTAACTATCCCCAATAGGTACTGTTATATCTACTTTACAAATGAGAAAACTGAGGCTTAGAACAATTTTTCTTCAGGGCTTTCCATATTCTGGCTAACTGTTGCTAACAACATTCTTTACTTATCCTTAGCTTCAAGCCATTACTTACACTGTACTCCCCTACACAGTGTCAGGATGGAGAATGCTCTTTCTCCTCCCTACCTTTCTAAATATCAAGACACATCTCAAGTATTGCCTTCTCTGTGGGCTTCCAATTTCCAATGATCCCCGTCTTTTACTGAATATCTCTAGTTCTTTCCTGACACTGAATTATGTACTGTTTTACTTAATAGACAAGCTCCCCAACCATGCTGGGGATTCTAGCAGGTCAGTGAACATAAATTGATATGCAAATAAAAAGTACTTATTGAGTGTCTATTGCTTGGCAAATTCTGTGCTTGATGCTTTTGTAGTATACAAAGTTAGGTAAGATATTGTCTGAGCTCTCAAGAAGCTTACCTTAGCACCTCCTGACCACTATGGATATTTAAAGATCTCAATAAGTATTAAGGATGAGTAAATAGATGGATGAATAAATGTTGTTGGGAAGATTGCTTTTCTAGACACCTAGGAAGCTTCAAAATAATAGAATGCACACTAGCTTCCTTCATGTAATTTACGGTCAAGTTGAAGAGAGTGCAAACAATATGCAGTGGGTAGACCCAATTACTTTTCACCGCCTTAATGGGGAAATTGTGACCCTTTGGGTTCAGACCAATCCTCTGAGTGAAACCACAGTGTGACCTTGAATTGAAAGGAATTGGCGTATTTGCTTCTGACCGAAAAGGAGCCCCAGCATTGGCGCTTGTGGGAAGCTGATTTGTAGGAACCACTAAACAGCTTCCACTTTGCATTATCACCCATTTTATGAAGCAGGAAGACTATTAATGTTAATTCTGTAATTTGAGCATTAATATTGTGGTCTCACATCCTGTAAATTAAAAGTTGGCACAAAAAGCATCTCACAGCTCACATCAGGATGCAGAAGCCCAAGATACTGGCCAAGGACAAGTGGCCTGGATGTGCCCAGGATCTACTGGTCCTTCCCTTACATCCTGGAATGATTGGCAGTACCCTTCTTTCTTCCAGTAGCACTACCTTTTTCCTCACTTTGCATTTTTTCAGCACTTCAGTTTGTACTTGTTTGATTTACACTTGCCAATATGTTACCATTTATTGCACAGAAGCTGGATGTTCACTCCAGAAAACTAAAACTAACTTAGCCTCAAAAGAGTAAAAGCATTGACTTTTTGTCTAGGAAAAAAAAAGCACAGTTTTCTAAAAGTCTAGCTAATGGACTATTTGTCACAATGCTGGGGCCAGCTTTGATACTTTGATGGTATCATAGTAGTCATGGTTCAAGATATTTGGTAATTTGGGGGAAATGCTATAGTTGGCATGGATGTAATCATTTCCTAGAGGCAGGCATTCAGTGACATGCATTAAATCTTTCAAACTTTTTCCAGGTTAATGCATATTTTTACCCTTCAGAGTTGCTTATGGATTAAGTCAGCAGTAAGAAGACGTGACCTTGTAATTTTGAGAATGAAAAGTATCAGATTTTAAATGCCATCAAAGTGAGGACCACTTGGTCTATTTTGTTTATTTCTGTATTTTAATTCTCTACCAGATAGTAAATGCTTGATACACATTTATTAAGTAAATGAAAAAGAAATAACTGGGGCTTCTAGGTTTTAGAGGTATTGCTAGCAATTTACAATACATAGAGTATGATGCCACTTACTTCATGCAGGTGTCCTCAAGGAAAGGTGGTCTCCAGCTCTGTGGGAATAGAGAGAAGGCCCTAGAAGGTAGAGTAAATAATACTTGCTAATATGTCTGTCTCTCTGGACCCAGTCCTTTCTATATCTTATTGAGGAAACAAGAACCTTTTAAACTAGACTCAAGAGTAGTAAGTCATTGGTATAAGTTGAAGGGACCTTCAAAATGCACCTAACTCAGAAAATGACCAAGACTTTTATGATAGAGATTTCGCTTGTAATTCCATTTTATG
Source organism: Cabassous unicinctus (assembly GCA_029593785.1). NCBI lineage: Eukaryota > Metazoa > Chordata > Mammalia > Cingulata > Chlamyphoridae > Cabassous > Cabassous unicinctus. The sequence goes on along the minus strand of JAQZBX010000509.1, from coordinate 14,042 downwards.
TAATTTATATTGCTCTCCTGGGGTCTTCATTAGTCACAGAACTGTGACCAATCTTCTGCCAACCCTGAGGATGTCAGGCAAGGTGTCTACCTTTATTACTTTTTGATTCAGATAAGGAAAGAGCAGATTTCCATGAGAGATTAAGTGTTTAACTCTGAACAAGCAAAGGTCTCCAAGTCATACAGTTTCATACTATGAGCTTGATCACACACAAAGTAGCTCATTTTGTATTTCTCTGTGCTAAATATTTGAGGTGTCACAAGGATTTATGATCACAATGGAAAAATCCATTTGCTAAAAAGCTATGAAATTTCCAAAGTGGGGTTGGTCCTTTTCACAGGGAATGTAAGCTTCAAAGAGTGAAGAAGAAGAGAGGTTTGTTTAGAGGAAACAGGAGTGAAAGGGAATTTGTGGAAGAAGACAGTGCAAATGCTTTGGCTTAGACAAGAGCTAGCAGGGGAAACATATACGGACCATAATCACAACGTGGACCTGTCTGAAATACCTGTTAGTCCAAAGCCTACTCGGAACTGAAAAAGAGCTATCTTAAGGAAGACTGTGATACAGCAAAGCTTGGCTTTTCTACTTCCACCTTTTTGTCAACTTCTTTGTATTCCAAAGTGCACCAAGGTTGGTATTATGGTATATTGGAGCCTACAATCTCTAACTGAAATGAGCAAAGTTTGTGGAGCTATGCTTTGTCTTCTAGGTTTACTATTGGAAGTCTTGGCTTAGCATAATTAATTAGCTCATTTTCTTTGCATGCAGGTACCACTTCCAACATTCACCTGTCACCCCACCACCAACCTTAGGTCCAATAAGGCCAAGAGGAAGGGACTGGGAATACAATATTCTGACTATTTCTGCAATTGCCAAGGCAGTTAATTTGCTCTGAAGGGTGTGATGTCACTGAAACTTGACTAGGAACAGCATCTTATAGAGATCCTCTTTAGGGACAGGAACATGTAACCAAACCCTCCCAGGTGTGCTCAGGATGACGTGCTAGCCTTCTCTGTTTGAGACTAGCATGACTTCCATGGGATGAAACAGGTGGCATTCAGTGTCACACCTCAGCCCAGAGAGACTGATATGAGTTTTTTAAATGCACATTTTTATATAATAAAATGCATGTTTCAATGTTTAAATTATTCCATCTAATGTTTACTTTCATATTGTAAATATAAATTCAGCTTAGCTGAATGTTATCCTAAAACATTATTTTAACAGAAGCAACTTAAAAGATCTCAGCCTTCTACAGTGGTCAAAAGGGGAAAAAAGATTTGAAGATGACTTTGAAGGTTGACTCCGGGAAGACAGAGGAGGTTAACCAATTGACATGAGGAATTTAAACAGTTTGAAAAGCTTTGCGTTTTAGAGTAAAGAAAAATAATGATTATTATTGTTTTAAATATCGATCCACACACTTTTCATAAGTCCCCAGTCTATGTGAGGATACAGGGAAAGTTTAAGACCTACTCTCTATACTGTAAGAGCATATAATCTAGTGGTGGAAACAAGATAAGCCTATTTGAATCAATTAGAGAACATTAAAAATGACCTACCCTTAAATGAGAAATTGTATATTGTACACATTAGGTTATATAGCAAGTCGATGGAAGGGGATTAAAGAAAGTGCGAGTCATCAGGAAAGACAAAAAGAATAGGTGATAGAAGAAATAGGAAAATGTTACCTACTGATCAAAACCTTGTGTTCCAACCCAGCTCCTGGAGGGCACTAGTCACAAGACCAAAGAATGCACTTGGCACTGAATCGGCTTGAGCTTTATTGGGACTTACAAACAGGAGAGAGTCTCCAAAGGCAGCAGCAGTTCAAAGAATGACCGTAGAGCTCTGCAAAGAGGTGGGAAAATGAAGGGCAATATAAGGGGTTTCAAGACACATTCCACAGGGTATGAGAGCAGAGTTTCTGTCAGGGTCACACGAAACCCACAGAAGGGGTCTAGAAAAGTTATTGCAGGAAGGGAGTGTATAGTTTTGAGAAGTTCTTTTGCTATTACAACACGTTCTGCACATTGTTTCTGTGTAGGGAAGTCTGTTAGATATTAACTTGTATCCTGGAGCATGCAGGAGGTTAGGTGTGGGCTGAGTTTCTCTTAGGGAGGGGGAGCCAGGGCCCAGGACCCACTGGACCCCCACACCTAGGTTTATGTAATTGCTGAGGCCTACAGGATCAATTATAAAACCCTTTGACAAATTACAAG